>CAVLYW010000127.1:0-190989 GCA_963675345.1 Trididemnum clinides
GCCCCCGGTCATGTTGTCAGTCAAGGGTAAAACTGAGATAAGTTTTATGGGAACCTTTAAGCGGCTTATAGCCAGTATGGTAGAAAAAACTACAGCCGCTCCAGACATATCCATCTTCATCCCCTCCATGGCTTTAGACGGCTTTAGGGAAAGCCCCCCGCTATCAAAGGTAACCCCCTTGCCCACCAAAAGCACGGTCTTTTCATACTTAACCGGAGAGTATTCCAGGCTTACCAAACGGGCTTCATTTTTAGAGCCAGAGTTCACGGCTAAGATAGCCTCCAATTTCTTTTTCTTCAGGGCCTTGTTATCGAGCAAACTAAATTTCA
The DNA here is from genome assembly GCA_963675345.1 of Trididemnum clinides. Taxonomy (NCBI): domain Eukaryota; kingdom Metazoa; phylum Chordata; class Ascidiacea; order Aplousobranchia; family Didemnidae; genus Trididemnum; species Trididemnum clinides. The sequence goes on from CAVLYW010000127.1 coordinate 330, forward strand.
GGTTACACTCCTTAGCCTTTTTCCTTATCTGCTCAGTAAAAGTTACGGCATTAAGAAAATTGGGGGGCTCATTAATGAGGTCCTTAGCTAAGCTAAACGAGTCGTTGATGATAGTAATTTCTTTTATGAGGGGGTTAAGCGGCAAAGGGGAAGCAACTAAAACAACTTCCTTTAATTTGAACTGCTTTTTACTTAAATATTTATCGAATTCATAAGCCCCATAAAACAAGCCTTCTAGCAGGGCATAAGCCAACTTTTCCGTTTCTATCTCGAGGAATTGACTCATTTCGTTCAGCCCAGAGAGGTCAATCTCTATCACTTCTTTTTCTTTATATTCCTTGATTATCCCAGCACTGAGATGCCTCAGTTTTTCCAAGTCATCTTTTTCAGTGATAGAAAAAAAATGGATCCGCTCTGACTGCAACTCCTCGTAAAGCGAGAAAGAAGTATCCTTCTTAGAAGTGAAATGCTCCTTCTTATAGTAGGGAAGCAGTTGGTTGTAATATTCTTTATTCTCACTAAACACATAAAATTTTTCTTCCGCTTTTTTGCCATTTTTATTTTTAAAAAGCCCAGTGAAGATAATCCGATTAGAAGAAAATTCTTTGAACGCTTTACTTGTTTTTATTTTCATCATTGTATGATTTCCTTATATTCTCTTACGATTCTTATTATGGTTTCTTTATTAATTAAAATATTTTTAATATTATGATTAGTATTATTTAGTTCAGTTTATTCAGTTCACTTTAATCTGGAAGAAGTTTTTTTTTCCCGACCTTCAAAATTAGCTTTTCTTCCCCCTCCCCCTGTGAAAGCAATCCCTGCAAATCTGGCAAAAATAGCTCTTCATTAGCATTGATCATTTTTTTCTCATTTAGCTTTACCCCTCCCGAGCTTATCAATCTCCGGGCCTCACCCTTACTTTTAAAAAGCTGAGTGGCCATGACCACCTCTAGCAGACTAACTTTATCCGCCTGATCCAGAATAGGCTTTATTTCTAAGCTGACTAAATCTTGGGGTATTTTCCCCTTAGAAAAAATATTAACGAACTCCTCCCGGGCCGCCTGGGCCATTTCAGCATTATAAAAAATCTTTAAAATTGACTCAGCCAAAATGAGTTTGAGATTACGGGGATTTTCTCCCTGCTCCATGCTTTTTTCTATTTCAGCCAATCTGTCGTCCTCATAGTCCAAAACCAACTTAAAATACTTGAGCATGATTTCATCGGGGATGGACATCACCTTGCCAAACATGTCCTGAGGCTGGTCATTAAACCCAATGTAGTTGTTGAGGCTCTTAGACATCTTATTTTTACCGTCCAAGCCCTCTAAAAGCGGGAAGGTAAGCACGACCTGTGAGGGTTGCTGGTATTCCTTTTGTAGGTTACGCCCCACTAATAAATTAAAGAGCTGATCGCTTCCTCCCACCTCTACATCTGCTTCTAAAGCGACTGAATCATAACCCTGTACTAAGGGATAGAGGAGTTCAGTGATGGTAATAGGATCATTATTTTTAAATCGCTTAGTAAAATCATCTCTTTCTAAAACCCTAGCTAAAGTATATCGCGAAGTAATCCCCAAAACCTCTTTAAAGGGCATGTTGAGATGCCACTCGCTATTAAATCTGATGACGGTCTTTTCTTGGTCTAATACTTTAAAGATTTGCTTTTTATAAGTCTCCGCATTTTTTAGTACCTCTTCCCTGGTCAGGGTTTTGCGGGTTTTATTTTTACCCGTAGGGTCGCCTATCATTCCGGTAAAGTCACCGATGAGGAAAATTATTTCATGGCCCAGGTCTTGAAGTTGCCGCAATTTTCTAAGCACCACGTAGTGCCCTAAGTGAAGGTCGGGAGCCGAGGGATCAGCCCCTAGCTTAATCTTTAAAGGGCGGTTTTCTTTTAGGCTTCTCCACTAAGTCCTCTTGGTCGATCAAATGCGTAGCCCTGCCTTCAACCACCTCTAAAAAGCTCCTACTTCTTTCGTCTAACTGTTCTACTTTCTGCTCCATAGCCTTAATGGGTAATACTAAAAATGAATGATACTAAAATCGATACTTAAAATTGATACTAATTGATAGTAAATGGGATAATATAAGTCAATATAATTTAACTTTGACAAACCAAGCAAAATTTAACGAAACAATTTTACCATAGCCCACCATTAACCCATTAAATAAAAATGAATAAACTATTTTTATTTAATCTTTTCTTCATTCAAGTAGTTTAGATTATTTAGAATAATAAACTTGGGATAGGAAAATTTGACAAATTTTTGGATTGAGAATATTATTATCATTGGTGGAATTGTTGTTATTTGTTGTATTATTAATTTTAAATTAATAATACATTAAGAAAAGGATATAAGTGAATTATGAAAAAAGGTAAGATAATTAATATTATGCGTTTTTTGCTTCTGACGTCAGTGGTATTTTTTGGATTTAATTGGATTTTGTCTGATGTTTTCAACGTCAATATAAATGATTTATTTAATAAAGCCAACCAGTCAGTTTCACAAGAGAGGGGGCAAATACCCAATAGCGGAGCAGTCGGCAATTCAATTTATGATGAAAGCAAAAGAGTGCGGCCCATATCTACCAAACCCCTGGACAATGATTCCCTTTTTGCTCTGCAGCATGCTTACAACGAAGTAGCAGAAAAAACTATCTCTGCCGTGGTAAGCCTTAGGGTCGAAACCGAAACTGTTGTGAATAACCCTCTGGCCAATGATGAATTCCTAAGGCGATTTTTTGGCATCCCCAACACCCCGCAAAGGAGAAAAGCTGAAGCCTTTGGATCTGGCTTTTTAGTTAGCTCGGATGGTTTTTTGATTTCTAATAACCATGTCGTTGAGGGAGCTACCAAAATAACTATCATCTTCAAGGACATCGATAAAGAGTACACGGCAAAAATTGTTGGGACTGATAAAGACACCGACATTGCTCTGCTCAAAATTGAAGGCGACAACGAGAGCTTTCCTTTCCTTAAACTGGCTGATTCTGAACAAGTCAAAATTGGAGACATAGTCGTGGCCATTGGCAACCCTTTCGGGCTTTCTCATACTTTCACCACAGGGGTAATTTCCGCTAAGGGGAGGACTGGGGTTATAGGTAACCGCTATGAAAACTTCATTCAAACCGACGTGGCCATCAACAGAGGAAATTCTGGTGGGCCTCTCATTAACCTTTATGGCGAAGTAGTCGGGATCAATTCGGCCATCCTTTCTCCAACTGGTGGTAGCATCGGGATTGGTTTTTCTATACCGATAAACATGGCTAAAAGCATTTTAAACGAGCTTAAAATACTGGAAGGGTTGCTCGAGGTTGGTTAGGGGTCAACTTTGAGGAAATAGATAGTGAGTTAGCCGAAGCCTTGAGTATTTCTAAAAACGGTATCGTCGTTACCCGAGTGATAGAAAATTCCCCGCAGCCTCGGGAGATATTCAAGCCGGAGATATAATGACACACTTTAACGGGGAGGTGATCAAAGGGGGCCGGGATCTTATCAATAAAATTGGCCAGATCAAAATAGGGACAACGGTTACGATTGATTTGCTACGAGACGGTAAGAAGATAACCACTAGGATCAAAATTTTAGAAAGAGACGAAAATTTAATCGCAGAAATAGTGACAAGCCCCTAGTCAACCACAAGAAAATTCCTCTAAGTTTTTTGGTATAGAAGTGGCTAACATGAGTCAAAACCTGTTGGAAGAGTACAACGTCAGCCAGCCTATTGGAGTTCAGGTGATAAATATCTCTAGGGAATCTCCCCTAGCCCAAAAAGGACTTCGCAATGGGGACATCATCAAATCTATCAACAAAAAACCTACTTTGAACTTGCGGCAATATAGCGATGTCGCTAGCGATATAAAAGCAGGGCAAAAGGTTCTCTTTACGGTGCAGCGAGAAAGGGCGGTTTTTTACTTGGTGATTAGTCTTTGATCTATCGGTTTTAGAGGTGGGGCTTTAACTAAATAACTAAATTTTTTTACTCCGCCAGCCTTAGATGCTGTTAGATTCTCACTATTAGATTGCTAGTGCCAAATTGTCAGACATTGCTTTAGATAAAATTTTTTTCTTGACATTGAGACGGTAACGGAGTACGAATCCTATGCCCACCTTAGGGCATCCGACCCTGCTTTAAGTGAAGAGTGGGATAGGAAATCATCTTTCTTTAAAGGGGACGAGACCCCGGAGACTTGGTATGAAAATAGGGCTGGAATTTTTTCTGAATTTTCTAAGGTTATCTGTATATCCATTGGGGCTATTTCTTTCACTAAAAAAGAGGCCCCAGCAAGCAAAGATAACAGCAACCAGCCACCAAGCTATCAACCGATTAGCGATCGATCAATTCAACTAAAAATTAAATCCATCTCTCATCACAAGGAAGTTGATATTCTAAATGAATTGAGAGAAATTTTAGAAAAGCATAGGACTATAAGCTATGCGCCCATAATGGAAAAGAGTTTGACTTCCCCTTCTTGGCGCGACGCTATATCATCAAGGTATAAAAATTCCTCATTTGCTAAACCTACAAGGCAAGAAACCTTGGGAAACAAATTTGCTAGACACCATGGAGCTGTGGAAGTTTGGCGACTATAAGAATTATACCTCCTTAAATTTATTGGCTAAAGTATTAAAAATAACCAGCCCTAAGTCTGCCATGAGCGGGGACAAGGTCCATGGGGAGTATCATCAAAGGAATAACTTAAAAGTAATTTCGAATATTGCGACAGCGACGTGATCGCCTTGGTAAAGGTTTATCTGAAATTATCCCAAAAGTTTATAGAACTCGAAACGATGATATAATAAAAGTCAGATAAAGGACCCTTTAAAACAAACTTAGGCCTTATTGATTAATCTTTAAATAGAGCATGAAAAATTTTTTTTTAATCCTACGGACCTATTAGGAATAGCCTTCCTCTTATACGGGCTTAACGGCTTCCTCGGGATTATTCCTAAATTTGGCTTAGTGCTGACTTTTCCATCTCTCAAGAAAATTTAATTTCCTCCCTAAAAGAAACCAGCTTTTTTATCCCTATGCTCAACATTACTCAAATCCTCTTAGGGTCTTTGCTAGTTATGAATTTTTAACCCCGCTCACTTTAATCATTTTACTCCCAATCACTATAAATGTTTTTCTATTTCACTTTTACTTAGGGGCTAATAAAACTTTTTTTAACAAGGAAATGTTCATTCCCATTACCCTAGGCATTTCTCATGTGATACTCATCATCCACAACCTCCCAGCTTATTTAAAAATTTCAGGTGGTAAAAGTGAAGCAAAAAAAGACGATAACCTCGAAGGTAATTAATATTAAATAGCTTAAAAATATGCCAGTTTGGGACTCTAGTTTAATAAAAAAATTAACTCTCAAATGGAAGAGTTTAATGCCAGCATATCTTTTGACCATAAGCTATTTGCTCAAGATTTGAAAGTGTCTTTAGCCCATGTCAAACACTTAAAAAACATCAAAGTATTAAGCGAAGCAGAATTTAAAAAAATAGCCCAAGCCTTGGAGGAGTTGAAAAAAAGAAAACTATCTAAAAGCGACCTTAACCCCAGCAACGAAGACGTTCACTCCCTAGTAGAAAAGCTGTTAAAGGAAAAAATAGGCGACTTAGCTGGCAAGCTGCACACTGGCAGGTCTAGGAACGACTTGGTAAGTACCGACTTTCGTCTTTGGGTGAGCGAGGCTAACGAGGAACTGGGAGGGCTACTACTAAATCTTTTAACGGCCCTACTCGGAAAAGCAGAGCAGCATACCTCCACCATCCTCCCCGGCTTTACCCACCTACAGGCCGCTCAGCCCATTAGCTTTGCTTTTTACCTGCTGGCCTATTTTTCTATGTTTGCTAGAGACTATGAAAGGTTACAAGAAAGCGAAAAAGGATTAAGGCTTCTCCCCTAGGGAGTGGGGCTTTCGCCGGATCAATTACCCTCATAACCGAGTCGACATCGCCCAGGACTTAGGCTTCCCATCCATTTTATCTAATGCAATGGACGCCGTGAGCTCCAGGGACTACTTGGTGAGTATCATTCTAATTTGTCCATCATCATGATGCACCTGTCCAGGCTATGTGAGGACTTATCATTTATTCCAATAAAGAATTTGACTTTATCGAAATAGACGAACTTTATTCTACTGGAAGCTCCATCATGCCTAACAAAAAAAATGCCGATTCTCTGGAGTTGATTCGGGGTAAGACGGGAAGGGTTTATGGGAATTTACTAGGGTTGCTCACCACCCTGAAAGCCTTACCTATGGCCTACAATAAAGACCTGCAGGAAGATAAAGAGGGAACTTTCGACAGCACCAAAACCGTGGTGGACTGCCTTGACATCATGGAAGGAGTGATCGCTACGATTAAAGTGAATAAAGATGAATGCTTATTCCACAGAAAAAGGCTTTTTACAAGCAACCGACGTAGCTGACTACTTGGTGGCCAAGGGGTCCCTTTTAGGAAAGCCCACAACCTATCCGGCAGCTTAGTGAAATATTTAGAAAAGGAAAATAAGCTCTACCGAGACTTATCTTTAAGGGAATTCAAAAAGATATCTGCTCTTTTTGAGCAAGATATTTTAAAGAAGTTAGACTTAACCAGATCATAAACAATAAAAATCGGCTGGGGAACTTCTGAAAAAGAGGTCAAAAGCAGCTCAGCCAAGCTAAAAAAAAGCTGATCAAACTAAAAAAGTCTCATACAAAGCCTGCTTAAAAAAAGCATCTTTTTGGTCAGTTAATTTAGACAATTTTTTCTAAATTAATGGTATTATTCTTGGGTGAAAAAAACTATTCTGGTAACTGGTGGGGCTGGTTTTATAGGGACCAATTTAATTCACCAACTCATTTCCGATAACTTCGTCATTTCCGTTGATAACCTCATCACTGGCAAGGCAGAAAACCATATTCCCTTTGAGAGCAAAGAAAATTTTGCTTTTTTAAAGCACGACATCATCAACCCCATTGAGCTTGCTCATAGTATAAAAAAAAAGATTAAAAAAATTGACGAGATTTACCACTTAGCCTGTGCGGCTTCCCCGGTGCATTATCAAAGCGATCCTCTGCACACCCTAAAAACTAACTTTAATGGAACCCTTAACGTCATCAATTTAGCTTTAGAGCATGGGGCCAAGGTGGTTTTTTCCTCTACGTCAGAGGTTTACGGCAGCCCGACCGAACACCCACAAAAGGAGTCGTATTGGGGGAATGTCAACCCCAATGGGATCCGCTCTTGCTATGATGAGGGCAAGCGAGTAGCCGAAAGCCTTTTAGCTAATGCGGAAAGAGAAAAAGGCTTGGAGGTGAACGTGGCCCGGATATTTAATACCTATGGGGAGTATATGAACCCGGAAGATGGCAGGGTCGTAACCAATTTCATTTTTCAAGCCCTACAAAATCAACCCATAACCTTATACGGCGATGGGCTGCAGACTCGGTCTTTTTGTTATGTTAGCGATATGGTTAATGGTATAATTAAGCTGATGGCCTTTAGTAAAAAAGAAAATAAAAAAGAAAAATTTCCTAAGTCAAGCTTGGTTGAAGACTTGGCCAAAGATAAAGAGAGTAAAGGTAAAGACACCCCAAAGAACTCGCAGGAGTTACTAACCGTGAACTTGGGCAATCCCATTGAGCAGACCGTAAAAAGTTTAGCTGAGCAGGTAATCCTTTTAACTGGTAGCAAATCGAAACTAAATTTTCTTCCCCTCCCCCAAGACGATCCCCCTAAGAGAAAACCAGACATTACCCTTGCTAAAAAACTGCTGAGCTGGGAACCTGAAGTCAAGTTGGAATATGGCCTAAAAAAACTTATCCCTCATTTGCAGGAGAGAATAAGTAAACCCCAAAAAAGTATGGTTGGAGCATGATCAAAATAAATTCATTACTGCCGGTTTTTACTCTTTACAATCAAAACAACAAGATAGTTACTGATAATAATTTCTTGGGCTGTCATTCCGTCTTGTATTTTTACCCTAAGGACAACACCCCGGGCTGCACTAAAGAGGCTTGTAGCTTTAGCGAAAATTTAGCTTTGTTCAATGAGTTAGAAGTACCCATTTTTGGGGTTAGCCCCGACAGCGTCGCTAGCCATAAAAAATTCCATGATAAATTTGAGCTAAAGTTTCAACTCATTAGCGATCCAGATTTACACTTAGCTAAAGCCATAGGAGTTTATGGAGAGAAAAAGATGTATGGTAAAACCTACATGGGAATCCTTCGCACCACCTTTATCATTGATGAGCAAAAAAAAATAGTAGCGATATTTGAGAACGTTAAGGTTAAAGATCATACCAAAGCGGTTTTGGAGAAATTAAAAGAGCTCAAGAAAAGAGCTTAGAGGAAACAAATAAAAAAGATAAATCTGTGTTTTTGGTTGACCTGAGAAACGTAAAGTGTCCAATGAACTTCATCAAAGCCAAGCTGGCCATCAGCAATAACCCAGAGGAAGAAATGTTTAAAATATTGTTGGACGACAACGAATCGATTGATAATGTGCCTACTTCTTTGGATGAGGAAGGGCATGAGATCATTACTGAAAAATTTAACAAAGACCATTGGGAACTCATTATAAAAAAGAATACTTAAAAAAATAATTTTACAAGGAAGATACAAATGAATCAAAAAGAACCACTCTTTACATTAACTGAAGATAATTTAGAAACTGGGCTTAGAGGTATGCCGGTCGGCTATTGTACCACCAGTGAAGTAAGGCCCCAAGAAGGGCTTTTTTATAAAGGCTACCCGGTAAGCCAATTGGCCTATAAGGGAGTGGAAGAGGTGATTTACTTGCTCTTTAACGATGACTTCCCTAATGAAAGCCAATTAGAGGATTTCAGGAAAGACCTTTTCCAACGTGGTAAAAAAGTTGACGTCGATAAACTGACGTCTCATTTAAAGTCCCTGCCTCAAGATTCTCATCCTTTCAAGTGGTTTTTGTCTGCGATCAATTACTTAGGAGCTTGTTATGGTACCGGAGACACCAAAGAAGATGGCTTTAATTTAATCTCATTCCTGCCTTTAGCTGTGTCTAGTATTTTCCGGATCAAGGAGAATTGGGGAGAGCTTCATAGCTTGGAAAAAGACTTAGGCTACATTGACAATTTCGTTCACTTGCTTGACCCACCCAATGCCAGTCCTGAGCTTAGTACTTTACTGAAAGTCTTTGAAATACTTCACTTTGACCATGGGGGCGGGAATCTATCCACCTTTGCTGGTAAGGTAATTTCTTCTGGGCATGCCGATGTCTATGAGTCCATCCTTGGGGCTATGGCCGGTCTAGCCGGGCCCCTTCATGGTAAGGCTAACCAAGAGTGCCTCATCTTTCTCAAAAACATGCGTAAGGCGATCAAGGATACTAAAAACGAAGATGAAGTGAGGGACTACCTAACCGAGCTTTTTAGTAGCGGTGGAAAGATTTTTGGCTTTGGCCATGCTGTGCTAAGGGTAGAAGACCCCAGAGCCACCATTCAATACGAACTGGGACAAAAAATTGCTCAGAACGATGAGTACTTCCAGTTGGCCCTTACTTTAAGGAAAGTGGGGAGCGAATTCCTTTCCAAGATAGAAAAGATTTCTAACCCTTATCCCAATGTTGATGCGGTTTCGGGTAGCCTTTTAAATGCTTGCGGGCTTAAAAACGAGAACTTTTACACTATCCTTTTTGGGATGTCGAGGATAGTTGGCATTGTGGCTCAAATTTTCTATGAAAGGTTGGAAGCCAGAGGGGGGAAAGGAACGCCCATCATCAGGCCAAAATACCTATACTCAGGCCCTAGTCCAAAGTAATAGATAAAGGCTAGCCTTACCCTATTATGTTTGACCCAACTAAATTACTGGGGAAGTTTTTTTCTAATGTTCTTCCCACCGTCATGGTTGCTGTTGTCGTATTTAGTTTATCTTTCATCAGCTTATTAGCTGAAATAAAAGCTGAAACAACAACTAAAACAAAGGCTGAGGCAAACGAAGTAAAAGAAAAAGTAACCCCGGTTTATAATGAGCGAGGAGTAGCCATTGCTGGGTATGACGTGGTAGCCTACTTCACAGAGAAAAAGCCAGTGAAAGGAGATAAAAATAATTCCTTCACTTGGCAAGGGGCTGAGTGGTATTTCTCATCCGAAGAAAACCTAGAAAAATTTAAAGCTAACCCTTTAAAGTATGCTCCGCAGTATGGTGGGAATTGCGCTTATGCGGCAGCTAAAAATAAATTAGCCAGGATTTCGCCCCAGGCCTGGACCATTTACCAAGACAAACTTTATTTGAACTATAGCCTTTCAGTTCGTAGTGCTTGGGAAAAGGACAAGGATGGCTATATAAAAAGTGCCGATAAATTTTGGCCTAACCTCGACTAATTTTAAATAAAATTTTTACATATAAATTTATTAAAATAATTTAGTAAATTTATAGGAATTTGAAACCATCTAAAAAAGAAATAACTAATATTCTCATCGTCGGCGGCAAAGGAGAAATAGGAAGAACCTTCGTCAAAGCCTTTCGCTCCATCTCCCTAAAGGTATTCGTAGTTGACAAGCATAACCAAGATAAATTAGAAGGGTTAATTAAAAAAGTAGAAGTAGTTATCATAAGCGTTCCCATCAATAAAACCCTTGCGGTAGTAGAAAAGGTTGCCCCACTGCTGAGCCAGGACCAGTTGCTCATGGATTTCACTTCCATTAAAAATGACCTCATTGAAAAGATGGAGAAACTTACCTCGGCCGAAATAATTTCTCTACACCCCATGTTTGGACCCCTTAGTAAGATTGATAAACAAAACCTAATCGTGATGCGGGTCCGCTCTAAATTTTTTTATGCTAAGATCAAAAGAATTTTTTCTCAACTTAAATTAAAAGTGATTGAACTAGACCACCGAGAGCACGACAAGCGTATGGCCGTTATCCAGTCCCTAATCCACATCATGGCTTTTAGCTTGGTGGGGGCTATAAAAGAATTAGGCTTTTCCTTCGCTAACTTGAAAGAATTATCAACTCCGCTTTATCGTCTCCACATAGACATGGCTAGCAGGCTTTTAAATCAATCCGCCGAGCTTTATACTGACATATCTTTTCAAAACCCCTATTTTAAAACGACTGGGGATATATTTGTTAAACAGATCAATTCATTACTCAGTTTGGTGAACCACCAGGAAAGAGAAAAATTTATCGAACAGTTTAAGGATAATGCCAGCTTCTTTGACGACAAAAAAAAATCTTTTTTGAGGAGCGAAAAAGTGATGGAGTTCCTGGCAACCATAGAAAAGTAGTTAAATTAATTTAAACTCAAGTATTAGTTTCAGTGGGGCAAATTCTAAGAACAAATAAAATCCTCATCATTGCTAATAAGCTAATCGGGGATAACATCGACGCCATCAATTCGGTTCACTCTTTGGTGAAGTATTATAAGGGCGGAGAGTTCCATCTCTTAGGCTATTCCTATAGCTTGGATATTTTTAATGAGGTTGTTAACCCTAAAAAAGTGATACCCCTATCTCAGGATAAAAATTACCAAGAAATTTCCTACTGGGATATGCCTCAGTTATTACAGCTAGTGAAATCTTTGTACCAGGAAAAATATGACCTAGTCTTCATTCTCCCCGGTGGTTTTTTTTATGCTTTAATTACTTTTTTGAGTAGGATAAAAATTAGGGTCGGGCATAAAGGAGATTTTAGGACCCTACTACTGACCCACAGCAACCCCAAGGATCAAAAAATAGCTAATTACCAAAACTATGACAACCTGCTTTCAGCAGTGCCAGAAAATATTCCTGGAGGCATTCCCTTAGTTCACTATCAGTTGGAAGGAGAAAGTTTTAATTTAAAAGACTTTAAGTTAACCAAGCCCTACATGGTGATCTCTCCCATGGCCTCAGAAAACAATAAAATTTGGTCTCATAAAAATTTTAGGGCTTTATGCCAGCAGGTTAAAGAAGAGCTTTCCCTACAAGTAGTTTTGGTCGGGCTGGCAGCTGAGCGAGAAACTATCGCTAAAATAAGCGATGGAAATGGAAGCATTAACTTAGCTGGAAAACTAAATTTAAAGCAGGTTTTTTACCTCATCAAAAATGGAGAATTTTATTTGGGAAACGACTCGGGGCTAGCCCATGTGGCGGGGCACCTGGGTATAAAATGCCTCGTCTTAATGGGGCCTAGTAATGCCATTTTATCTAAGCCCAGAGGGAACGATACGCATCTGCTACTGCCTAAAAATTCTTCCCCTATACCCTATCACAAGAGAAAAAAGAAAAAGTATGCCAAAGAGTTTGCTATAAACAAGATCTCAGTGGGCGAAGTCTTCTCCAAGATAAAAGAGATTGGGGGCTGGGGTGAGATTTAGAGAGATGGCAAGTAGGCATTTAAGTAGTTAAAAAAATTAACCTTTCACTTACCTATACCCTTATTTTGTATCCTACCTCTTTATTCCTTTCTTTTAAATAGTTTTGCTTTAGCTGTGCTTCGCGCTCGGCCTCGGTTTCTCCGCTTTCAAATAAAGTTTTTTCTTTAAGGGGGTGTTTTTTGAGAGACTTTGCTTTTAGGTTTTTGAAATCAAAACTTTTAAGTTCCTGAAACCCCTTCACGAAATACTTTAACTCTTTTCCATTCTCTTCAATACTCAAGACCGCTTTGTCCGCGTTTGTCAGTAACCCCTCATACTTGGCTTGGTTGTAGGGAAAAATGTGCCGGGTGGAGAATGACTCTTGCTCCACCAAGTGGTGGCAAACCATAAAAAATCCATGGCAATAAAGCGGATGAGCACAGGCACACATGAGGGCGATGGTGTATCTCTCCATTCCCTTTCTAAGCCGGGCCACCGCTCGTTTAAAAATAGGCCTCTCCGTCATTTTCTGGAAACTAACCTGACCGTCTTGGTACATGGCTTTGTCCTCGGCCCTAGCCCCAAACTCTTCTTTAAAATGTAGGTAGTGAATATTCTTCTTGCTCAGTTCCAGCTGCAGGTTTTCTTTGTTGAAGTGGGGGGTATAGCTGGCATAGGGGACGCTTCTTATATCTACTAAACAATTGATCTTAAACTTTTCTATGATCTTAAAAAAGTTAGCCAGGGTGATGTTGGAGTGACCGAGGGCATAAAGGGTTGGGGGAGTGTGGGGCATGGCTTGAGGGGGTGATCTGCCTATGATTAGCTCTGGTTAGGTATAGTGAAGCCTAGTAAGGGGTCTATCTCTACTATCGACCAGTTTTATTTACTAGCCCTTTTACTAGACCTACGAGGTTTTTTATCATAAATATCCCAATAGTTCAAATAGCTTTAGCTCATACTTTTCATACATCTTTTGGCTCCAGCTTTTTATATCAAAGCCATGCTCTACGCTAATGTCCAGCCCTAAAATATTTAGTAAAGGAATGGACGCTTTGATCTTCATTTCTAAGTCATTCGATTTCTGCAAATTCTCATATATTGAGTTTAACTTTTCAGTCATATTGCCTTGATAAACTTCAAAAGCTGCAATAATCGTATTGTTTAACTCTTTGAAAATGGCTTCTTTTTGCTGGTCCGAAATTTCCTGCACGGCTGAAATAATTTCTTCTTGGTTAAGGCGTTCGTTTCCTTTTAGACTCATTAAATTTTCGAAATGCCTGTCAAGGGTTGATTGTACTTTATCAACCTTATTGCCTACTTTATCTATCTTATTGCCCATAACATCAAACCCCCCTCTCACCATAGATTTTAATGATTCCCCCTCTCCCTCTTCACCAAGCAGTCTCCCCAAACTATGTGGTAAATCAAAACCAGAATTTAGCAAAATGGGTTTGATTTTTAAGGTTGTTCTTAAGTTCCTACAATAAATATCATCCCTATTATCATCAACTTCCGTCATAATATGTTTATAATATTTATAATAAGTTTTCTTATCATCTGTTTTTTTAGCACACTCTTCACAAATGCAAGGTATTTCCATGTCGAAGTCAAGCCCTTTATAGGTCTCGTGGATGTCTTCCATGGCCTTTACAATACCCTGCATTAAAACAAGCCGGGCAGCCCCAGTCGCTCGCACTTCTATTTGCTTTTGATTCCTATCTTCCTGGACTTTGGCTTGGGCTTTAGTTTTAGTTTCTTTTATGGTGAACCCCACACCAAAGGCCCATACATCATCAAAATCCGACTCTATGTAACGGCAAAGCTCTGCGGCTAATTGATTGACCAAACCTCGGGCATAAGACGGGGATAGTGATACCGGATAACCCAACTACCCTGTGAAGTGCCTTCCCTATCCCAGTTTTCATATTTTTTAGGAATATCGGTATTCACCAACGAAGGGACGATATACTCATCTTTCTCTTTTCTTTCATAAGCCAAGCGAAAAATCTTAAGTATCTCTATTAACTCATTATGATAGTCTTGATAAATGGCTCCACTCCAGAGTTCTTCCATATCTGCCAACTCCAATTTCCCGTTTTTATCGCGGATATTTTTGCTTTCAATGATGCGGTATAGGGCTGTGGTAACCCATTCCGGGTTTAGGATAACTCTCTGCCTAGTTGCTGAGTGCTTTTCGTACCAAAGCACTATGCCTAAGTTATGTAGGTACCGAAGTAGGTCTTTCTGGACCTCGGGGTCATCTACTTTACAGGTCTGACAGATTTCTTTGTACTCACTAAGTGGTATCAGGTGGGTGCCTTGCTTTAACTTTTTTTCTAATCTTTTCCTTACGGCTAACCAGTGGCTCAATATGGGTTTTTTCACATGGGGTAGCTCCTGTAAGCGATGCTCTATGACTTGTCGAAACCCACGAAACTGACTGACTTGCTCGTCAGTGGACAAGTTCAAATCCACCTCATGGACCCTTGATCCCACGATGCAGTAGTGCCTTTTAAATTCCGCAATGTCAATATTAGCGGGTGTACCTCCAAATTTTAGATTTTGTAGCAATATGATTTGATTACGCTCTTTTTTGCTGGTAAATATCTCTATGGTCTGCAGCCACTCTTCAAATTTATTTCCCTGGTCAAACCTGGAGTCGGTAACCAGGATATAAAGGGCGTCGTCACTCAAAAAGAAACGATGCACCTGGTACAAGACATCCTGCCCGCCAAAGTCCCATATATGGCTGATAAAAGCTTTGTCAGTCTTATCTTTAATGGGGAACTTATGGTGATAAATATCTATGCCCCTGGTCCTATCTGCTTCTCCCGGTAAAGGGTTCTTTTCATTTTCCAGTTTGAGCCGTAGGGAGGTCTTTCCAGTATTCCCTTCACCTAAAAGCAGGACCTTGGCTTCTAATAGCTCTACCTGCTCTACATCTGCCCGCTCCCGCTCTTTGAAATAGCGCCTCATAGCCTCTTTGCCCTGCTTTACGATTTCCGGCGGTGGGGTCTTTAGAGGGTTATTATATAAATTAAGACCGCCGCCATATTCCCTTAAAGTGATTTCCATTTTGAGCTCCGCTATCCAGGTCGGCAGTTCGCTTATCTTATTATCCCCAAGGTTTAATTCTTGTAACCCACTCAGGCCCCCTAAAACACTTATATCGCTTATATTATTATCCCTAAGGTCTAATTCTTGTAACCCACTCAGGCCCCCTAAAACACTTATATCGCTTATATTATTACTACTAAGGGATAATTCTTGTAACCCACTCAGGCCCCCTAAAACACTTATATCGCTTATATTATTATTCCAAAGGTATAATTTTTCTAACCCACTCAGGCCCCCTAAAACACTTATATCGCTTATATTATTATTCCCAAGGTATAATTTTTCTAACCCACTCAGGCCCCCTAAAACACTTATATCGCTTATCTTATTATCCCCAAGGTTTAATTCTTGTAACCCACTCAGGCCCCCTAAAACACTTATATCGCTTATATTATTATTCCCAAGGTCTAATTTTTCTAACTCACTCAGGCCCCCCTAAAACACTTATATCGCTTATCTTATTATCCCCAAGGTTTAATTCTTGTAACCCACTCAGGCCCCCTAAAACACTTATATCGCTTATATTATTATTCCAAAGGTATAATTTTTCTAACTCACTCAGGCCCCCTAAAACACTTATATCGCTTATATTATTACTACTAAGGGATAATTCTTGTAACCCACTCAGGCCCCCTAAAACACTTATATCGCTTATCTTATTATTCCAAAGGTTTAAATTTTCTAACTCACTCAGGCGCCCTAAAACACTTATATCGCTTATATTATTATCCTCAAGGTTTAAATTTTCTAACCCACTCAAGCCCCCTAAAACACTTATATCGCTTATCTTATTACCCTCAAGGTTTAGACTTTCCAGATGGGTGCAGTCAAATAGCTCTGGCAGCTCACCTAAATCGGTGATGCCACAATAACTTATATCCAAATACGGATCTTGGTTAACCAAGCACTTTTGGATGCGTCTTTTGGCCTTTGATAAATCACTCATTTTATATGCTCTTTTAGTTAAAAGTTTTGCTGCTTATAGCTTAACTCTAATATCTTAGCATATAAATTGTCTTCTTGATTTTTCTTAAATGGTTTTTATTATCTTTTTCTATTGTTTCTCTCCCTTACTTTTTTAGCTTGACCTAAAAAGCGAAGCGAAATTCTAACTTTTGATTTTAATTTTTAGCTTACCTATTCCTTTGTTCATTTTTTGGCTTGATCCAAAAAACGAACCAAAAAAAATCAAGTCGCTACATAATTTTTGAAAAAAATCCTTACTGTTCCGGTGGCAAAATACTTAACCAATTTTTTTCAAGAAATTACGACGCGGCAGGGCAGAGGTTTTTGGCTTTGCTCTCTTCCATTTATCCTACTTTTTCTTGAAAGTGAATTATCTAGTAAACTTGACCTTTTTCTCTTACTTTTTTAGGTCAAGCTAAAAAAGTAAGAGAAAATAACCACACCACTTCACTTAGCTGCCTTACGAATCTCCAGGGCCTGAGGCTCACCCTTCTTGGCATAGTAGCGAACCGCATGGCGGATGAGCCACTTAAGCTCAGCAGAGGGGTTTTTCTTGAGCCAGCCCTTACATATGCTAAACAAAAGGGCCGGGTGGTCCTTGCCAATGTCCCCTAAGTGATTGGCTACGCTCCTACGAACATAGAGCGAGCGGTCGTCTTTTAGGGCCTCTAATAGGGGGAGCGTAGGCTCGGGGTTTTTTATAAACGATGGGATACGCTTGCCCCAGGGGAGCCGAGGCCGGGTGCCCTCGGAGCAGAGCCGCCTTATGTGGGGGTTGGGGTCACCCAGCCATTTATAGATTTGTTTTAAGGTACGCTCCTCCTCTAAGATCAAAAAGTTCCTGATAGCAAACTCGGCGGTGAACCTGGTGGTTATTTCATAAAGGGCCAGCATAGAGTCTTTGAAGGGGTCTTTCCCCTCATTAAACCCTTTGTCTAAGCCGTAGTCAGAAATGAAAAAACTATGAGGGAGGTAAAAAAATTTAGATAGCCCAAATTCCTCAGCCAAGTCATCGGCTGGAGTGAGCGAGGCTAGGAGCACCTTTATAGCCTCGGCGTACTTAGCGGGGAGAAACTCTCTAAGGGCCTGGGCCACATGCCGGCCCCGTTCCATTAGGCTTAGTGTGCTTGAGGGACTTAGTTTGCTAGCGGCTAACTTAGAGAAATCATCTACCGGGAAGTGAGCCCAAGCGTATTTAATATTTAAAGCTAAGCACTCCGTGGTTTTTTCATTGATAATCAGCTTTAGCGGAACTCCCTTCTCAATTGACCTGGGAGCCTCAGGAAGCATCGGGGGCCTAACCTTCAAAGTAAAATTTCACAGTAAAAAATTAAAAACGCTTTGATAAGGAAATTCTCCTTTACTCTCCATCCAGTCTGCCCTCCTCTCTCCTACATACTGCCCACATTCCCCAAGACCAGCGACGGAGAGGGAGATATAACCTTAAGCTATCTCATCTTTTACTTCACCTTTTATTAGGCGGCGTGAACATATGGGTGGCCATGCCATGGAGATTTTCTGCGGCTTCCATAAAGGTCTCTGAGAGAGTCGGGTGAGCATGGATGGTGGAGGTTATATCCTCTTTAACGGCTCCCATCTCTAAGGCCAGTCCTCCCTCGGCGATCAACTCACCAGCATTAGCCCCAACTATGGCAACGCCCAAGACCCTTTCGTTTTTGGGATCAAATAAAATCTTAGTCAGGCCTTCCTTTTTGTTCATGGCCGTGGCCCTACCCGAAGCTCCCCAAGAGAAACTTCCCACTTTGTAGTCAATGCCTTTCTCTTTGGCTTCGTTTTCGGTTAACCCTACCCAGGCCACTTCTGGCTCGGTGTAAATCACACTGGGGATACCCAGGTTATCAAAAATCGTTTTCTTGCCAGCGATGACTTCCGCCGCGATAATGCCTTCTCGAGATGCCTTATGGGCCAGCATGGGATTCCCCACCACATCGCCAATAGCAAATATATGGGGGTGGTTGGTCTGCATCCTTTCATTGACCTGGATAAAGCCCTTTTGATCTACGTCCAAGTTTATGTTTTCATGGGCCAGGTTATCGCTTAGGGGCCTTCTGCCTATGGACAAGAGCACTTTATCAAAGGCCTTGCTTTCTTCTTTTCCGCCTTTCTCATAGGTAGCAACTATCTTGCCCTTCTCCTCTTTAAGGGACTTCACCATGGTCTCGACCAAAATGGTCTCAAATGATTTCTTTAGCTTCTTTTCTATTACCCGGCTAATGTCTTTGTCTAGGCCACCGGCAATGTGGGGCAGGGCCTCTATGACCGTTACCCTACTGCCTAAGGCTGAGTAAACCGAACCCATTTCTAAACCGATCACACCACCACCAATGATGAGGAAATCTTGGGGAACGTCCTTCAGCTCCAAAGCATCCGAGCTATCCATGACTAGGTCGCTCTTTAAATCAAAAACGGGCGGGATGACGGGTTTGGAACCAGTAGCGATTATAGCGTACTTAAAGACCAGTCTCTTCTCTCCGTCCTCCGTAGCGATGGAGAGGTTATGGTCGTCCATAAAACTAGCCAACCCTTGGATGACGTTCACCTTACGTAGTGAAGCCAACTGCTTTAAGCCTCCGGTCATCTTAGCGATCACCGACTCTTTAAAATCTCTAATCTTATCTAAACTAATCTTAGGTTTACCAAAGTCTATACCATGGGCTTTCATTTGTTCGGCTTCTTCGATGAAGGCCCCCATGTGGAGCAGTGCCTTAGAGGGGATGCACCCCACGTTTAGACACACACCCCCCAAGCGAGGGAATCTCTCTATTAAGGTTGTCTTTATGCCTAGGTCAGCTGCGTGGAAGGCCGCGGCATAGCCTCCCGGCCCGGCCCCAATGACTACGAGTTCTGTTTCTTCTACTTTCATAATTATTACTCTCCTAATATTTCTCCTAATACTTATCTTATACTCCCATCAATATTTTTTCTGGCTTCTCTAAAATGCTTTTTAAATAAGTAACAAACCTAGCCCCATCAGCCCCGTCGATCACTCGGTGATCATAACCTAGCACCATGGGCAGGATATTTTTTGGCACCCATTCTTCGTCTTCATAGCGAGGCTCTACCTTAGTCCGAGCTACCCCTAAAATAGAGACCTCAGGCGAGTTTATGATTGGGTTAAAGTAACTGCCTCCTATGCCACCTAAGTTTGAAACCGTAGTACAGGCCCCCTTTAAATCCGCTAAATCAACCGTCCTTTCCCGAGTGGCCTTAGCGATCTCTACCAGTTGCTTTCCTATATCAAATAAATCTAACCTATCGACATTTTTTATCACAGGCACTATGAGCCCGCTCGGGGTATCCACAGCCACCCCTATATTAAAATATTTCTTATAATGAACGACGTTTTTTGCTGCATCATAGGAGCTATTAAAGTCTGGAAATTTTTTAAGGGCCAAAGCTAAGGCTTTGATGATAAAAACGGTTACGGATAAGCTGCTCCCCTTTTCTTTAAACTCATTTTTATATTCCTTTTGGAATAACTCAATCCTGCTCAGGTCCACCTCTGCTGATTGATGCACATGGGGAATGGTTGAATAGGAGTAGCTAATGTGCTGAGCTATCGTCTTCCTTAGGTTGGAGGCTGGTTTCTCTTCTACCTCTCCAAAAATGCTAAAGTCTGGGAGGGGCCTAGGTGCAAAACCGGAAGCAGAACCAGATGCAAGATTAGAAGCACCACCCCCTGGGTTGGAGGCCATACTCTTCACATAGCTTTTAAGGTTGTCAATGCTAATCCTTCCTCCTCTCTCCGTGCCTTCCACTAAGTTTAAATCTACGCCCAGCTCCCGAGCCAACTTTCTCGTAGCCGGGCTAGCATGCACGTTCAGGTTTGAAGGCGGGGCCTCCTGGGTCGCAGGGGAAGGGCTATCTGGTACCGGCGCCGCTTTAGTTTCATCTTCTTTAATTTCTTCTACTGCTTCCTTTGCTGCTTCCGTTACTGATTCTTTTTGCTGCTCGACCTCGTCCTTGTTTTCTTCTTGCGTTGCTGCTTCTTGTACTGCTGGGGAGGAGCCTCCCTCTACTTCAAGCTCAGCGATAACTCCACCAACCTCTAACTCATCACCTTCCTTAATCAAAAGGTTTTTTATTTCTCCACTAAAGGGAGAGTTAACCGGGAACGCTGCCTTATCGGTCTCAACCTCTATGAGAATATCTCCCTCACTTACTGAGTCGCCAACATTTTTTTGTATGGCAATGACCACACCACTTTTAATGTCATCTCCTATTTCAGGAAGAACAATTTTTTCCATATTTTACCCCTCTAAACCATTATTTTTTTTTGGATCAATTTTAAGTTTTTTCATGGCTTTCTCATAGTCAACCTTAGAGAAATCTCCATTTTGTTGCAGATGATAAAGCGAGGCTAAGACAATAAAGTTTTCATCCGTCTCAAAGTACTCCCTCAGCTCCTCTCGGCTAGAAGAAAGGCCAAAGCCATCCGTGCCTAAAGGATAAATCCCGCCCGGCACAAACCTACTTATCATATCCACATAAAGCCGCATGTAATCACTAACCCCAACGAAATGACCGACTTCATCTTTTAGAGTGTCAGCTAAAAAAGAAGTCTTGGGCTTCTCACTCGGATTAAGCATATTCCATCTCTCTACCTGAATAGCATCCTCTCTCAGGCTTTTATAAGACGTAACCGACCAAACATCAGCAGGAATAGCAAATTCTTTTTCTAAAAACTCCGCTGCTTTGAGCGAAGCTGGAACGCTAATGCCCGAAGCAAAGAGATGAATCTTTTTCTTACCATTCACCTTATTTTTACTGCTACGAAGTTTGTAAAGGCCTTTATTAATTTTTTCTTTAATATCGGGGATCTCAGGCAGCGGGGCCTGGATATAGTTTTCATTGTACAGGGTTAGATAGTAAAAACAGTTCTCTTTATCATGGTACATGCGTTTAATACCATCCTCTACTATGGCAGCTATTTCATAGGCATAAGCCGGATCATAGGCCTTTATGCTAGGTACGGTGCTAGCCAAGATCTGGGAATGCCCGTCTTGATGCTGCAGGCCCTCTCCGTTAAGGGTGGTTCGTCCAGCCGTGCCTCCAAGCAAAAAGCCCTTGGTCATCATATCAGCAGCAGCCCAAATTTGATCACCAGTTCGTTGGAAACCAAACATAGAATAAAAAATATAAAATGGCACCATGGGTAGCTTCTCGTGGCTATAGGCCGTGCCAGCAGCAATAAAAGAAGCCATGGCTCCCGCTTCATTGATACCTTCCTGCAGTAGCTGTCCGTCCTTGGCCTCGGTGTAGGACATGAGGGATTTTTTATCCACGGGAGTGTAGAGTTGCCCTTGAGGAGAATATATCCCATGCTGAGAAAAGAGGCCCTCCATACCAAAGGTACGGCTCTCATCTGGAACTATGGGAACGATATATTTTGAGACCGCTTTACTACGCAGCAGGCTAGTCAAAATCTGCACAAAGGCCATGGTCGTAGAAACCTCTCGCTTAGTTCCCGCATCAACTTTGGAGAAAATATTTTTTTCTAACTCGGGCAGAGGAGTGAAGTCCGCTTGCCTGTTTGGCAAAAAGCCACCCAGACGATTCCTTACATCAGCTAAATATTTCATTTCTGGAGAATCTTTTTTTGGCTTGTAATAGGGAGTGGTTGCCAGGGATTCCTCGGGTACTGGGATGGAGAAATTATTTCTAAATTCCTTTAAAGAATCCAAAGACATTTTCTTTTGCTGGTGAGCTATGTTTTTGCCATGCCCACTTTCCCCCATGCCAAAGCCCTTTATGGTCTTAGCCAAGATGACGGTCGGCCTGCCATTTTTGTTGTTTATAGCATAGTCATAAGCTGCATAAACTTTCTTTTCATCATGCCCCCCTCGGTTCAAATTCTCCAAATCATCGTCGCTCAGGCTTGAAACCAGCTTGAGCACTTGCTCGTCTTTGGCATAAAAGTCCCGCCTTCTCTCTTCACCGGTCATGGTGGAAATTTTCTGGTACTCCCCATCCACGGTTTTATTGAGAAGCCGCTTAAGGGCTCCGTCGTGGTCTCGCTCTAAAAGGCTATCCCACTTACTACCCCATACCACTTTAAGGGTGTTCCAACCAAACCCTTTAAAGACCGCTTCCAACTCTTGGATAATTTTCCCGTTCCCCCTTACTGGGCCATCCAAACGTTGTAGGTTACAGTTAATGATAAAAACTAAGTTATCCAACTTCTCTCTAACCGCTACATCTAAAGCCCCTAAGGTCTCGACCTCATCAGTTTCGCCGTCACCGATAAAAGCGAACACATTGGTCTTTGAAGTATCTTTAATCCCCCGGTTTAGTAAATATTTTTGAAATTTAGCTAAATATATAGCTGAGATGGGACCCAGCCCCATGGAAACGGTAGGGAACTGCCAAAAGTTTGACATGAGCCGAGGATGAGGGTAGGAAGGCAAACCTTTGCCTAAACTTTCTGGGTTGAGCTCACGGCGATAATTATCTAAATTCTCTTCATCTAAAACACCTTCTAAAAAAGCCCGAGCATAAATTCCCGGCGAAGTATGCCCTTGAAAAAAGACCTTATCACCGGTGAAATCTCCTTTAGGGCCTTTAAAAAAGTGGTTATAAGCTACCTCATACAAGGTCGCCGATGAGGCAAAAGAAGCGATATGCCCGCCAATACCATCTGACTTTTTATTAGCTCGTAACACCATTGCCATGGAGTTCCAGCGAACGAGGTTAGTGATCTTCTCTTCAAGGCTCACATCCCCGGGGTAAGAGACTTGCTCTTCTACCGATATTGTATTGACATAGGGCGTGTTGAGCAACCCTTCCTTGGTAAAGAAATAACTTTTTCCCTTATCAATTAACGCTTGATTGAGCCTATTAATTAGAAATTCAGCCCTTTCTTTCCCATCTTTTTTAAGAACGTCCTGTATGGCATCTAACCACTCGCTAGTTTCTAGCGGATCTATATCTTTTGTTTTAGTCATAATTTACTATTATAATATGAAAAATAAATTGAAAGCTATTTTTATATTTGAGTATTAATATCACTAAAGATGCTTTCTCTATATTACTTAGCTATATTCCTTAACTAATTCCAGCTACTGATTTTGCCTTATTAGCCTTATTATCTAGGGTACAGCTATGAGCTAGCTAAGAACCGGCTAAGAACTGGCTAAGAACCAAGAGCCGTCAAGACTAGGGTCATGACAATATCTTCAACCTTGGCACCCCGAGAAAGGTCATTGAAAGGTTGTTTCATTCCTTGTAAAATAGGGCCAACGGCAAAGCCATTTGACATTCTCTGAACCGCCTTATAGGTAATATTCCCGCTATCCAGGTTAGGGAAAATTAAAACATTGGCCCTACCTTTAAGCTCACTATTGGGTAATTTTTTTTTAGCTACCTCTGGCACCAAAGCTGCGTCGAATTGAACCGGCCCATCTGCTGGGAAAGGGGTTTGCTTTTTAAATAGCTCTTGGGCCTGCTTAACTTTAAGCACCCCTTCTCCGGCTCCTGATTCTCCTGTACTATAACTAAGGAATCCTACCTTGGGTTTTAACCCTAACATCTGAGCGTTCTCACTAGTTGCTTGGGCAATTTCACTGAGCTCTTCAGGGTTGGGAGAAATATTAACGGCACAATCAGCAAATAAAAAAACTTTTTCTCCCACCAACATAACGAAGTAAGAAGAGATGATATTGGCGTCTTTTTTAAGGCCAATCAATCTAAAAGCAGTCTTTAAGGTATCCCGAGTAGAATACACAGCCCCAGCTACTACTCCATCTACCTCCCCATTAAGTAGCTTTAAGGAACTTAAAATGAGGGCTGGATTTTGATTTTCTGAAATAAATTTTTTTTGCTTATCTTTGAGATTACTAATGATCTTCTCGTAAGGAGAGTAATCTATTTTAGAGTCATCTAAAATAGTAACCTTATCCAAGGAAAAGTCATTTTTTTTGGCTACTTGAGATATTTTCTTTTTTGACCCCAAGACTTCAACCCGAGCTAAATTTTGATTAGCACAAAAAACCCCAGCCTCTAAAACCCTTTTATCATTACCTTCGGCGAGAAAAATTCTTCTTTTGTTCTTCCGAGCTAATCTAAATAATTTCTGAATGAACTTATTATTCTCGAAAAAAGTTGAATCAATCAATGATCTATTAAGCTGAGTAATTAACCTAACTAAACCTTGCCCTTCCAAGGGACTACTAACGTTTCAATAAATCGCATCAACAAGTCAAAAGTAAAAGCAATGGCCCCAATCACAATGATACCCAGGATGACCACCTTAGTGGCTAAGTAATCAGAAGCACTTTTTATCATAGCCCCCAAGCCATATTTTGCGGCCACCAACTCTGCCGCCACCAAAGTCGTCCAACCAAAACCAATCCCAATCCTCATGCCAGTGAGTATTTCTGGCATAGCCCCCTTTAGTATAACTCGGGTTATCACCTGGAGTTTTGAAGCTCCCAGCGAATAAGCAACATATATCTGTTCAATGGGAACGGAGCGAACCCCAGCCCGAGTGTTAAGCACCATAGGAGCAAAAATAGCTAAAAAGATCAAAATAACCTTGGCTTCCTCATCAATACCAAACCAAATAACCGTCAGAGGCAGGTAGGCCAAGGGAGGAATAGGCCGATAAAATTCTATGGGGGGATCAAAAAAACCTTTTATCTGGGCATTAAACCCCATCATAAGCCCTAAGGGTATAGCGGTAATCAGGGCTAAAAAAAAAGCACTAAAAACCCGAAACATACTCCAGTAAGTATGGTCAAACAGAGTCCCACCATTAAATTCCTCTGTGCTAACCTCTACTAAGGCACCAAAGACACCAAAGGGGGAAGGGAGAAAAAGGGGCTGAACTAAAGGTATTTTAGGGATTTCATCCCCTTCATAAAATTCATCGCCAAATTTGTTAATGTAAATCTTTTCATCATCTGCCTCAATTAGCTCTAATTCCTGATCAAAAATTGGGGCAGTAACAAAAGTCCACAGAGATAGAAAAAAAATAACTGAAAAAAAACTAACTATGAGGCTATTTCCCTGCCCAGGAACCCCAAACTGCTTTACTTTTAACTTAGTCTTTTTTTTCATATTTGTATATAATGTTAAGTATTTTCTCTCTCATGTGAATGAACTTTTCAGTAGATTTTATTTCCCTACTTGACTTACCGGCAAAGAATTGCTTACAAAAATCTATATCAAAAATCTCCTCCACTCGTCCCGGCCTAGGCGACATGATGATGAGCTTGGTTGCCATGAAAAGGGCCTCTTCAACGCTATGGGTAATGAAAAAGACCATTTTCTTACTGCTAGACCAAACGTTGAGGATGAGTTCCTGTAGCACTTCCCGAGTGAGAGCGTCCAAAGCACCCAATGGCTCGTCCATGAGCAGCATATCTGGATCCGCGGCTAAAGCCCTGGCGATACCTACCCTTTGCTGCATACCCCCGGATATTTGATAAACCTTATGCTGTTTAAAGTCTTTTAGACCGACTAACTCCAGGTTCTTACTAACAATTCTATCTATTTCAGCTTTGGGATATTTTTGTAGTTTAAGGCCAAAGGCCACATTTTCGTACACATTGAGCCAAGGCAGTAAAGCATGCTTTTGAAAGACTACCCCTCGCTGGGATCCCGGCTCCATTATTTCGTTCCTACTTCCATCTTTGTCTTCAAAATAAAGATGGCCTTGGCTGGGCTTTAAAAAACCAGCTATGAGGTTTAATAGGGTCGTCTTGCCACAGCCCGAAGCCCCTATAGCTACGACGAATTCCCGAGGGTTTATTTTTAGATTAACTTCTTTTAGGGCTAAGGTTTCCTGTTCATCGTTAATCCCAGGAAACCTTACCGTTACATTGTCTACAATAAGTTTTTTGTTATTATCAGGCAATATAAGTAAAACTTACTTTTTTATAAAGACTATAAATCTACATCCATAGCGGCTTTTACATAAGCTGTGGTTACAAACCTAGTATAGCTCCTTCTTACTTGCTGAATTGCTCTATTGGCTTTTAAAAACTCCGAAGTAGCCTGCAGAGCCTGTACGACTCCACCATTTTTTCCGCCACCTAACCAGGCTTTAGAGACTTGCTCTTGTATACTAGGGAAATCATAAAGCGCTAAGGTAGCTGGAACATCTGCTGGGTTAGCTCCAGAGAGTTTGGCAATGGCAGCAACCTGAGGGGAATCTTCACTCCAAGCACTAGGGTTTTTCTTATAAGCAGCATCTGTATCAGCAATTATTCTAACGAACTGAGCCATAAATTTTCTATTAGCTCGAGCCCATTTTCGGTCAACGATAAGCCCATCAAAAGTAGGTTTACCCGCGGCACTAAGGTCACCAGAGGTGAGGATAACTTTACCGCTTTGTTTAACGTTAGCTAAAACTGGGTCCCAAACAAAAACGGCGTCAATATCACCTTTCTGCCAAGGGGCTATCATTGCTGGTGGCTGTAAGTTTTTAATATCAACCTGGTTGGGATTAATGTTGTTTAACTCAAGAGCAAATAATGTATGAAAATGAGTGGTTGAACCAAACGGTACCCCAAGGGTTTTACCCACTAAATCTTTAACACTGTTGATCCCCGAACCATCCCTAGCAACTAAAGCCTCAGCGTCGTTGATATTTTCTAATATCCAAAATACCTGAATATCTAAACCACCACTTGCCATACTAGCAATACCGGTAGACCCCGAAAGGGCTATCTGAACATTCTTTGAAGCCATGGCTGGGGCGACCTCTCCCCCGGACTCAAACCTTCTCCAATTTATTTTATAACCCGTAACTCTTTCAAAAGTCCCCTGATCAATGGGGTACTTCCATGGGTTATTAATACCTTGATAACCTATCGTTACTTCTTGTGCTGTTAAACTAGCAATGAAAAGTAAAGATAAAAGTAAAAGGGCTTTTTTAATATTTGTAAGCATTTTATTAACCTCCAGTTTTTATATTTTTTTATTTTATTTATATTTTTTTTAAACTACCAAACACTATTTGATAGTTTACTATAACTTATGATTTCTTTTAAATATTTTTCGCTTGAGCCGCTTTTTTTATCACGAGCCCATCATTTGGTTATTTATTGGATTATTTATTTTGCTTTGATTAAAAACTAAGCAAGCTATTAAATAATCTTTTTAGCAAAAGCCGTCCACAATGGGGAAAACCTGTTGGGATCCACCCTCTCTCCGAGGCTTTGGGGGGGATTGGGGGAATCAGACTGGGGGAATAAAGTAGCTTCCACTAAGGCTAATGCAGGATAACCATAGCTGCCCAAACCATTAACAATGTAGCCATTAGATAAGTAAGGTAACTTTCCAGAAATGGGCATGGCATCAACGCTGATAGGCCTAGCCCCTACATAAGAGTTAATAATATTTTTAATATTGCTGGTCTCACCATAATACTCATGGAAGGTTGCTTTTAAGTACTTATAAATTTTATCCACTTTTACCTGTGAAAGTTTTGACTTCCCCATATATAAACCGGTGCATAACCTTAGCTTATCTTTAGCATAAGGGTAAATATAGACCAGTTTTTCAGGGGTGTACATGTGGGCCTCTCCCACTTTAGCATTTTCTTCCAACTCCACATCTATGGATATACCACCACCGGGAATGGTGTAAGGGTTCATGATGGGGTGATTATTACTACCAGTGCAGAAAACAAATTTATCGGCTTCTAATACTTCCTTAGAATTATCTGACCTTGTGATCGTAACCGATTGGACTTGCTTATTCTTTACAGCAACATCATTCACTTTTCCATCGATAATATTTACGCTTTGACTTAATTTACTTAGCCAAGTCTGACTAAAAGTGGGTGGATGGAAAGAAACGTCATCTTTGTAATAGATCCCCCCCACAATATCATCGGGCGCTGCGGGGAATACTTTCCTTATAGCTTTCAGGTTATCCAAGACCTCACCTTCAATAATAAAGTTTTCCCTAGCTAAATCCAATTGCTTTTGAATATAAGCAAAATATTCTTTAGTCCGACAAAGAACAATCCTGCCCTTTTTTGAGAGTACCTTTTCTTGCTCGATGATTTCCTCTATTATTTCTGATGACCTTTTATAAAGATAATAAAAGACCTCAGCACAGTGTTTGACAACCTCTTTATTATATAAATGCTTTAAAACGGAAAGGGCCCGAAAGGTATTGCCTAACCCGGGGGCGAACAGCAAGGAAAAAGCATCAGGATATTTTATCGACATCTTAACCGTGTCTAAGAGGGGAGAATCATTTTTTATCATGGCACTATGAGCATGTCCCGTGGTTCCATAACCTACATGTAGGTTGCCAGCATTGGATAAAAAAGCATTTCTCCTGGAAGGAGCCACGTCATCAATGAGGGTTATTTCTTCAAAAGAATTCCGGGCGAAATGGGCCACTGAAGACCCTGCTAATCCAGCTCCAACGACGATTAGTCGCTTTCCGCTTAATGGTTTTGCTTGGTTATATTTCATTAGTTACTGAAGTTTCTACACCGTTTATAATATTTCTGTGTTGTGGAGTTTATGGGATTTAGTTTATCTATAATCTTAGAACGGTAATTTTAGCTTGAGTTATATTAGTTATGTGTTAGTTGTCTGCCCCTCATTGATATTTTCTAAAAGCATTTTTAACCAATATTTTACCATCCCGCAGAGTGAATATATCAGAACCCCGAACCTCAGTTCTCTCTCCGCTAGCAGCAGTGCCGGTGAAGGTCCACTCGGTAACGATGACATCATCACCAGCAAAGTGATGCTTTTCTAGTTCCCAGCGAGCGTCCTTAAAGGTCTTATAAGTATTTTCAAAGGCGTTAGTTACCGCTGCTTTACCCACTATTTTTTTATCCAGGTGAGTGTCAAAAACACAGTCTTCGGTAAAGCTGGCCATGGCCGTGTCCAGGTCATGGCGATTAAAGGCGTCAAAAAGTAGATGTAAGGCTTCAGAGTTCACTGCTTATTATAAAAAAATTATTTTGAATATTTTAAAATGATTTGACCGAATTAGTTCTTCACTTTACCACGCCAAGGGACTAGCTTAGCCTCTAAAAACCTCATTATTAAATCAATGCCATAAGCAATCAAGCTAATCAGGATAACCCCCAGCACCACTATATCAGTTGAAAGAAACTTGCTCGCCACCATTATCATCATGCCCAGGCCGGACTCAGCGGCCACCAGCTCGGCAGCAACAACCGTACCCCAACAAACACCCATGGATATGCGCATCCCGGTAAATATCTCAGGTAAAGCATTAGGTAAAATAACATAACGCAAAATTTGCCTCTTATTGGCATTGAGGGTGTAGGCACAATGAACCTTAGCGATGTTAGTTGCCAAGGCCCCGGACCTAGTTGATAAAGCCATAATCCACAAAGAAGCTAAAAATAACAAGAACACTTTGGCAGTTTCATCAATACCAAACCAGAGAATAACTAAAGGAATAAGGGCCAGAGGCGGCATGGGCCTAAAGAACTCTATGATGGGATCAAAAACCCGGTTGAGCGTCCTGGATAGAGCAACAGCAAAACCTAAGGGGATACCAATCAAACAACCCAAGAAAAAGCCCATTAAAACCCTTAGCACACTGTTAACAATATGCATTATTAGAGTAGCATTCCTATAGCCATCAGAGTAGATGTTTTTTAGTTGGAACCAGACATCCCCCAAAGGTGGCCAAAATAAAGGGTCTATCCAAGCAAAAATATCATTGAGTATCCATAAGAATATAAGCCCAACCACTGAGAGCAGGCTCAAGATTTTTCCTCCCGGTGCTTTTACTAGGGAAGAATCTCCAAAGGAGACAGTGTTACGTTTTTTTGAAACTTTCATTATATTTCTTCTTTCCTCCCCATTATTTCTTCTTCCATACTCCATATCATTGATAGTATTTCTTCTCGTTTAGATACAAAGTCTGCCTGAGCTTTTATTTTTCTGCTATCTTCTTTAAGGCCCTGCTCGGCGAATGGTAAAACATATTTCTTCTCTATACGCCCTGGCCTAGGAGCCATAACATACAAATTTTTTCCTAATATTAAAGCCTCTTCTACGCTATGGGTAATGAGTATAATAGTCTTACCGGTTTCCTTCCACAAACGAAGGAGCAAGCCCTGCATTTTTTCTCGGGTCAAAGCATCAAGGGCTCCAAGAGGCTCGTCCATCAAAATCAGATCGGGGTCATTGGCTAAACACCGGGCCAAAGCAACCCTTTGCTGCATCCCACCGGAAAGCTCATACACGGCCTTGCTACCAAAGCCACTCAACCCCACGACATCCAACCAGTGTTCCACCTTTTCATCTATTTCTTTTTGAGGGGACTTTAACATCTTTAAAGCAAAACCAACGTTCTTGGCCACGCTCATCCATTCAAACAAAGCCCCTTGCTGGAAAACCATACCTCGTTTAGGGTTGGGGGAATGAATCAGCTCTCCATTGAAAGAAGCCTCACCGCCAGTAGGCGAAAGAAACCCGGCTAATACATTGAGTAGGGTGGTCTTGCCACACCCCGAAGGGCCTAAAATAGTTAAGAATTCCCCTGTGCTTAAATCAAAGCTCACATCTTTGAGTGCTTCAACTTTTTCCCCACTAGGAGTCTTGTAAACCATGGATAAATTATTTACTTTTAGTCCCTGCATAAACGAACCTTTTATGAATTACTTTCTTTCAATTGGTAAAAAAATCCCCCTATTTATTTAATTATGCTATAAAGATTGTGTTATAAAGCAATACTAAACAAATAGGGGAATAAAATTTCTATATAAATTATATACTCTAACTATCTCAAAAAGCTGCTATCAATAGTTCTGGCATAGGCAGATTTACTTAAAGCTCGAGGGATTTCCCCTTGCTCAGCGTAAAAATCAGCCACTTGCTTAGTGAAATCTTGGATTCCACCGCCCATCCAATCTCTTCCTAATTGTTCTCGATTAGAAAGGAAAGTGAACTTATTGAGAGTGCTGATGGTATCAGCCCTTTTCATACCTGAAGCTTTAGCTAAAGTATCATAATACCTGCTAGGGTTTTTGCTGTAAGCAGAATTAAACTCATCAGTAATTTTCAGAAACTGCTTAACTACGTCAGGATACCTGTCAGCAAAACTAGTGGTTACGGAAACGATGTCAAATACTTTAAGGCCTATCGCCTCTTGCTCAGCTCCAGTCATGAGTACTTTTCCATGCTCTTTCATACGAACGAGAGAACCACCAAAACCACAAGCCATGGTAACATCTCCTCTAGCTAACGCTGAAGAAACATCTGCATTAGCCATAGACACTATCCTTACTTTTTTAGCATCCACACCTAAGTGTTCTAGGGTTTTAAGTAATTTGTAATGAGTAACGTTACCAGTTGGAGTACCAACTTTTTTTCCTTCCAGCCTTTTAGCATTAGCTTTGGTGATACCAGAACCATTACGCACTACGCAGTTATCGTTTTCGGCATAAGTCATAGCCACACCAACTAATTTGATCTTAGCTCTCTTAGTTACTCCCAAAACAAATGGTACGAAACCTTGGGAATAAGCAATATCAATATCACCAGCTATCATAGCTGCTGTCATAGCATTCCCGTTATCAAACGAACGCCAATTGACTTTAAGACCCATTTTTTCATCGAAAGTTTTATTTACTTGTCCCACTTGATTAGCCGAGGGCCACTCCAAGAAATAAGCCACGTTAAGCTCTTTTGGCTTTGCCGCCCAGACACTAACAAATGAGAGTGTAAGAACTAATAAAATTAACTTTATTTTCATAATATTCTTCTCCGAATTAAAATTTTAGTAGTTTAAACCAGTCGTCTAACTAAATTTAATTGTTAATAACTTTATCAACAACTTGCTAAACCAACTCATTTAAAACAATAAAGACTTAAGTTAAAGTGAAATCTGAATTAAAACCAAAATAATTCATTAATATTTTATTACTTTGGGTAACCTTAAAATCAACTTAAAAAAAGCCCTGAAGTCAATTAGACCATAATTAAAATAATTTGTCAAGTTTCTGTATTAAGCTCTTATATGACTTTAATAGAATAAAAATGGAATAAATATTTTTACTTTAATAAAAAAACATTAGCTGACTAATTAAGGTGACAGTAAGCAAAGTGACAGTAACGTGCCAGCAAGCATGACAGTAAATTTGACAACACTCGAGTTTGATTGGTCGAGGTGGCCTGGTGGCCCTGAGTTGGGTGAAAATTGAGCTGGATGAATCGAACTGGATGAGAACCACCACGGAGGGTGGTATAAACGCAAAAAAGAACGAAGAGAAGAGAGACTAAGCCTGAGAGGAGCTAACTGAGAGGAACTAATTAAGTAATAAAAAAAATTAGTTCCCCTAGTTATACTCGGTTCTACTTAATTATACTTCTTCAGTTGGTTAGATAATTTATCTACCAGCTCGTCAATATGCTCTTTTTCTGCCACCAAAGCAGGAGCTATGATTATATTATCTCCAGTAGTCTTTATATGAAGGCCCTCATGGAAAAGGGTTTGATAGATTTCCCTGCCCCTGGATCCTGGTCCATTTTCGTCTGGATAAACCTCAACCCCGGCCATGAGTCCGTAATTCCTAATGTCTTTAACTGAATTAAAGCTCTTCAAAGAAAAAATTTTCTCTTCAAAGTAGGGGATTAATTCGCTCCCCTTTTGAAAAAGGTTTTCTTTTTCAAAAATTTCTTGAGTTGCCACCCCAGCAGCACAGGCCACCGGATGTGCTGAGTAAGTGTACCCATGGAAAAGCTCAACCGCATTTTGCCCTTGGGAATTAACCACCGAATCATAAATTTCGTTATCAACTATTACTCCACCCATGGGGATAGCTCCATTGGTCATGGCCTTAGCAATAGTCATGATGTCTGGCTTAACCCCAAAGCTCTGGCTAGCGAAGGCTTTCCCCGTTCTTCCAAAGCCAGTTATGACCTCATCAAAGACCAGCAATATCCCGTACTTGTCGCAAATTTCTCTTATCCTCTCTAAGTAGCCTCGTGGCGGGATGAGCGTTCCCACTGAGCCAGCAATAGGCTCTATGTAACAAGCGGCGATATTTTCCCCACCGTAGGTCATGACCATCCTTTCTAGCTCATCAGCCAGTTCCTTTCCTCCATGCTCACCTTGACCCTTAGCAAATCTATTTTCTTCCAACCAAGTATCCCTGAGGTGGTAAACCCCGGGCAAACCAATATTAAAGGCTCTCTTATTATTCACCATGCCGGCTAACGATGTCCCACCGATATTAACCCCATGGTAGGCCTTTTGCCGAGAAATAAAAATCTGTCTCTGGCCCTCTTTTCTTGATTTCCAATAGGCAGAGATAATTTTGAGGGAGGTATCAACGGCTTCAGAACCTGAATTAACAAAAAAGACCCGGTCCATCCCTTCGGGAGTTATCTTACTTATCTTGGCAGCTAATTCAAAAGAAGAAGGGTGAGCCATGTTGAAGTGGGGGTTATAATCAAGCTCCAACATCTGCTCATGCACCGCAGAAATGATCTCTTCTCGACCATGGCCAGCAGCACAAGTAAATAGACCAGATGAGCCATCCAATATTTTATTACCATCAATATCCCAGTAATACATACCCTTGGCTTTTACCACCATGCGGGGAGCAGACTTAAAATCTTTGTTCCCACTAAAAGGCATCCAATGATTGTCTAAAACTATTTTGTCTTTATTGTACATCTATAACTCCCTCTTACCTTCTCAAAAACTAATCAACGTTAACGTATTTTTTATATTTATCTAAGAACCTCACGGGTTGTTTAAGGGCATCCCTTCTAAAAGGATCTCCCAGCTCTCTAGAGCAAAAAACCTCTAAAATCGTTGTCTTGCCTTCTTTCTGGTTGGCGATTGATTTCTTTAAAGCATCGGCTATCTGATCTTTTTCATCCACATAAATCCCTTCCGCTCCCATAGAAATAGCGATTTCTGAGAATTTAGGATTTTTCAAGTTTGAGCCCAAAAACCTTTTGCCGTAAAAATCTACCTGGTTTTTCTTTTCTGCTCCCCATTGCCTATTGTGAAAAACTACCGCTGTTACTGGGATCTCTTCTCTGACGCAAGTTAAGATTTCTCCAAAGCTCATTCCCCAAGCACCATCACCGACATAAGCAAAAGCAGGCCTATCTGGAGCAGCAACTTTGGCTCCGATAAGGGCTGGAAAAGCGTAACCACAGTTACCAAAACTCATGGCCGCTAGGAAACTGCGCGGATGATTAAAACGAAGGTAGCTGTTAGACACCGAGCAGATATTACCTATATCGGTAGAGATCATGGCATCCTCCGGCATAACGTTCTCTAACTCCCGTAAAACCTGTCGTGGGGAGATACCGCCCTCGTCCCTTATGGTCTCGCTCCACTTATCTTTTTCTCCAGTCCATTCGGTTAATTCTTTTTCCCAGGCATCTTTTTCACTTTTTATCTCCGCCAACCTGGCCTCGGCGTTATCCTTACAGGCTAGGTCAGTAGACAGCACCTGGCTGGTTAGCTCTTTAACGATGGCTTTAGGGCTTCCGTAAATACCCACCTGGATTTCTTTAACTAAACCTAAGACCTTGTAGTCAATATCCACC
This sequence comes from Trididemnum clinides, assembly GCA_963675345.1. Lineage (NCBI taxonomy): Eukaryota > Metazoa > Chordata > Ascidiacea > Aplousobranchia > Didemnidae > Trididemnum > Trididemnum clinides. Next base: position 35,264 of record CAVLYW010000127.1, read on the forward strand.
TGGATGATCTTAGCATCGGTCGGCCAGTAGTCTATACCATGCTGGGGTAAAGTACCAAAGGGCCCGAGCCGCGTACCCAGGGCCAATACCACATCTGCTTTTTTGATTAATTTCATACCCGCTTTAGATCCTTGATAGCCTAAAGGCCCACACCATAATTTATGATTAGCTGGGAAAGAATCATTATGTAGGTAGCTATTGACCACCGGCGCCGAAATGGACTCGGCAAATTTAACTATCTCTTCAAAGGCATCATCCAAGACTATACCTCCACCGGAAACGATGACCGGGAACTTAGCTGTCTTTAGAATTTCTATAGCCTTTTTTATGCTCTCCTTACCTCCAGAGCCGAACTCTATTTTTTTAGGCTCGGGGATGATCCCATCAAATTCTCCATAAAAATTATTACGAGGGATGTTTAGCTGAACTGGGCCTCTTTCCATCATCGCCATGTCAAAGGAGCGGGCCGTGAGCTCGGCCATTCTTTCCGGAAGACTCACATTGGTTTGAAATTTAGTTATCTTAGAAAAAATCGGCATCTGCTCGGTTTCTTGAAATCCACCTAAACCAATAGAGTTGCTACCCGTCTCTGGAGTGATAGCAACGACCGGGCTATGGGCCCAGTAAGCCGCAGCAATCCCGGTTACAAAATTAGTGATACCCGGGCCATTTTGAGCGATACAAACCCCATGCTTGCCTTTTATCCGAGAGTAGCCATCAGCCATGTGAGCCGAGCCTTGCTCATGGACCGTAGGGATGAACCTTATGCCTGCTTCGGGGAACAAATCTAAAGCATCCATGTAGGCCGAACCTACGATACCAAAGACATTTTCTACTTTATTTTTTACCATCACTTCAACTAGTGCTTCACTTGGAGTTAATTTCATTTTTCTACCACCTTTAATTTATTTTATTATTTTATTTATTTTTATTCTTATTAATTTTTTTATATTTAAGACAATAACTGCCTTGGATCGCTGTACTCTAGATCAAGAGAATCAGCAACTTCTCGGCAAGTAATTTTACCACGATAAACATTGAGCCCAGCTAAAAAATGTTCATCATCCTGTAGGACTTTCTTATACCCATTATCCGCTAAACGAATCGCATAGGGCAAAGTTACATTATTGAGGGCCAAGGTTGAGGTTCGAGCCACTGCACCTGGCATGTTAGCCACACAATAGTGTACTACCTCATCCACTATATAGGTTGGGTCAGCGTGGGTAGTTGGCTTGGAGGTTTCAAAGCACCCTCCTTGATCAATGGCCACGTCCACTATTGCCGAGCCACTCTTCATGGCCTTGACATGTTCTCTGGTTACCAGTTTCGGAGCTGAAGCCCCGGGGATAAGCACCCCACCGATGACCAAGTCCGAAGCTAACACATGCTTTTCTATGTTGGCCTGATTGGAGTAAACCGTCTTGACCCGAGAACCAAATACTGACTCAATCCTTTTAAGCACGTTGGGAGACAAGTCAATCACAGTTACATCAGCGCCCATCCCGACCGCAATCACACAAGCATTATAGCCAACCACCCCACCACCAATGATGGTTACTTTGGCTGGCTCTATGCCGGGAACTCCGCCTAAAAGCACGCCCAAGCCTTGACGAGATTTTTCCAAACAAAGCGCACCTTCTTGAACCGACATCCTCCCCGCAACCTCTGACATAGGGACCAAAAGAGGCAGGTCTCCCATAGGGGAAGTTATGGTCTCATAGGCGATGCACACCGCTTCGCTGGCAACTAAATCCTGGGTCTGAGCCGGATCCGGAGCTAGGTGAAGGTAGGTAAAAAGGATCTGCCCGGGCTTCAACCTTTTCCTCTCTTCACTAAGGGGCTCTTTCACCTTAACGATCATATCTGACTGAGCGAATACGTCTTCCACACCAGCTATTTTAGCTCCTACAGCTTCGTAGTCAGCATCACCAAAGCCAATGCCAGAACCGGCTTGGCTCTGCACCAAAACCTCATGCCCCCGCTTTACTAATTCCTTCACGCTGGAGGGGACGAGTCCCACTCTAAATTCATGATTTTTTATTTCTTTTGGAACACCAATTTTCATACTTTTTTTTAACCTACTTTCCTTAGAGAATTTTATAGATAGATTTTATTTATAGGTCTTTACAACCTCTTACTATAAACTTTATTTTTAATGGGTATTAAATCATATTATTTTCTTAAAGTCAAATACAAAAAATCATATTTAATCTACTTAAAATATAGAAATTATAGGATATAATTATAGCAACATTTTCGTTTTAAAAGCAAAGATATTATACTTGAATTATAATTAATCAAGCAATTACTACAAATTACGGCAACTAAAGAAAATTTAGAAGATATATGAAAAAAACCTTAGAAAAAATAACCATTAAATTCTCTGGGGATTCTGGTGATGGCATCCAGCTTTTAGGCAATGAATTCACCAAAACCAGCGCTGTCTTTGGCAATGACTTAGACACCTTGCCAGATTTCCCGGCCGAGATAAGGGCCCCGGTGGGTACCCTAGCCGGAATATCCGGATTCCAAATTCAGTTAGGTAGCGTAGAGATCAATAGCCCCGGGGAAGAGTTAGATGTGCTGGTGGCCCTTAACCCATCGGCTTTAAAGGCCAACCTGGGCCTGCTTAAGAAGAATGGAACTATCATTATCAATGAGCATAACTTCGATAAAAAAGGACTCAAGTTAGCTGATTATGCCTCCAACCCCTTAGAAGATGATTCCCTTAAATCATACCAGGTCTTTGCCTTAGACGTTACTGAGCTAAACCGCAAAGCCCTTAGTGAGCTGGATATTAAGAGCAGGTCTAAAGACAGGAGCAAGAACTTCTATGTCCTGGGTATGATCCTTTGGCTTTACGATAGGAGCTTAGAAAAAGCTATAAGCACGGCAAAAGAAAAGTTCTCCCACCAGCCCCAACTTGCTGAAACCAATGTAACCAGTCTGAAGGCTGGTTATGCCTACGCTGAGGCCAGTGAACTCTTTAAAAGCAACTACGTGATACCTCCCGCTAAGTTAGCGAAAGGGAAATATCGTAATATCTCTGGCAATGAAGCCCTGGCCTTAGGGGTGCTTGCCTTCTTTCATAAAAGCTCCCTCAAGGTGGTCTACACTTCCTATCCCATTACCCCAGCTAGCGACATACTCACCTATATTAAAAAGTTCGAAAAATACGGCATAACCTCGCTACAAGCCGAAGATGAGATGAGTGCCGCCGGCATTGCTTTGGGCTCCTCTTTTGCTGGAGCGGTGGGCATCACGGCTAGCTCGGGGCCGGGCATTACTTTAAAGACGGAGACGATTAATTTAGCGGTTATGACTGAGCTGCCCCTGATCGTGGTCAATGTCCAGAGGGCCGGGCCGAGTACTGGCATGCCCACCAAAACTGAGCAGGGAGACCTACTCCAAGCCTTTTACGGAAGGCACGGGGAATCTCACCTGCCCATCTTAGCCCCCATCTCCCCTAGCGACTGCTTTCCCATCATCATTGAGGCCTTTAAAATAGCCACCAAATATATGACTCCAGTGATGGTCTTATCTGATGGTTACCTAGCTAATGGAAGCGAGCCTTGGAAACTGCCAGACCTAAAAGACATTAGCATAGAAAAAGTGCAAAGGAAGATTGATGAAAAAAATTCTTCTCCTTTTATGCCCTACTTGAGGGATGAAGCAACCTTAGCTCGCCCCTGGGCTGTACCCGGCATGGAAGGGCTGCAGCATCGCATTGGGGGGTTGGAAAAAGAAGCGGTTACCGGCAACGTGAACTATGGTGGGGAAAACCATGAAAACATGTCGATCATTCGTAAGGAAAAGATTGAGCGAGTTGGGAACGACATTCCCCTCTTGGAAGTGGTGGGAGATAAGGCAAGCGATACCCTGGTAATAGGCTGGGGGAGTACCTTTGGCACCATCAAGCAGGCCGTGAAAGAGCTGGGTAGCGAAGGACATGGGGTTGCTCATGTGCAGCTAAGGCATTTAAACCCTCTGCCTAAAAACTTGGAAGAGATCATTCGCCGTTATAAAAAAATCCTAGTCGCTGAAATAAATTTTGGGCAACTATTTTTTATCCTTAGGGCTAAATTCCTCAAAAAAATAGAGCTGCATTACGAGCTAAAGGGCATGCCCTCAACATAAAAAAACTTAAACAAAAAATATTATCCATCAAAGAAGGGAAATAACTAAACTAAAATAACTAAACTACTATGGCAATACCAAACTTAACTAAACAAGATTTCGTTTCCAACCAACTCGTAAAGTGGTGTCCTGGATGTGGCGACTATGTGGCTCTTTCTGCTATGCAGAGGGCCTTTGCTGAGCTAAACCTTCCCAAAGAGAATATCGTCATGGTGTCGGGTATAGGGTGCTCTTCTCGCTTTCCTTACTATGTGGATACTTACGGCTTCCACACCATTCACGGCAGGGCCACTAACTTTGCCAGCGGTATAAAGTTGGCCAACCCAAAAAATCAGGTTTGGATCGTTATGGGGGATGGGGATGCTTTTTCTATCGGAGCCAATCATTTCATCCATTTTTTGCGAAGGAACTTTAACATAAATGTGCTTATCTTAAACAACCAGATCTATGGACTCACTAAAGGGCAATATTCTCCTACCTCTGAGAAAGGGAAAATCAATAAATCAACTCCTTTAGGCAGCATCGAAGAGCCACTAAACCCAGCCGGGTTAGCTTTAAGCTCTAAGGTTAGTTTTTATGCCAGGGGTATCGACAAAGATATTTTGGGTATGAAAGACCTCTTCATCAAAGCCCATAAGCACCATGGTTCAAGCGTGGTAGAGATTTATCAGAACTGTAATGTGTTTAATGACAAAACCTTTAGCAGCTATACGGATAGGGAAACCAAAAAAACCAGCAGTATAATATTGCAGGAAGGTGAGCCTTTGGTGTATGGAGAAGAAAACGAGCTGGGAATTGTCTTTGAAGATTTCAAGTTAAAGTCGATAGAAATACAGAGCAAGGAAGATGAAGCTAGACTTTTGATCCACCAACCAAAAAAAAACAACCCCTTTCTTCCTTTTCTCTATGCCCAGATGAGTGAAGACCCTGACCTACCCACACCATTTGGGATTTTCAAAGAAGAGAAAAAGCAGGTGTTCGAAGAACAAGTTTTATCTAGGCAAACGACCAAGTTAGACGATAACGAGTTAGAAAATATTTTAGCAGGAAAACAAGCATGGGAAATTTAGAAGCTAATTTGGGAAATAATGGTGGCCGAAAAACCATCGTTGCTGGCAACTGGAAAATGAATTTAAACTTAGAGCAGGTTAGAGGCTTAGTGGAAGGAATCACTGCCTCAGCTCCAACCCATGCCCAAGTCCAAGTAATCCTAGCCCCTGCCTATCCCCACCTGGCGGAGGTTGCCGGTCTAATCAAAAAAAAATATCCCCAGTACTCTACTAATAGCGATAATAATGATCTTGATAGTGGCCTTAATAGCGACCTTGGCAGTAGCCCTATAAAGGTAGCGGCTCAAGACGTTCATTACCAGGATAACGGAGCTTTCACGGGCAAGGTCTCAGTGAGCATGATAAAAGATTTAGGGGCGGACTATTCAATCGTGGGTCACAGCGAACAAAGAGAACACTTTAATGAAACCAACCTTCTCATAAACCTAAAGGTGAAGAAATTATTAGAAGGTGGCTTATCTCCGATTTTGTGCGTTGGCGAAACCCTTGAGCAGAGGGAAGCTGGAAAGCTAAAAGCCATTTTAACCCAGCAACTCCAAGAGGGCTTAAAAGATATTTCTGCAGAAGAGATGCAGAGAATAATCATTGCCTATGAGCCAGTCTGGGCTATAGGAACTGGCAAGAGTGCCACCAGCAGTGAAGCCGACGAGGCCCACCAAATCGTCAGAGATATATTAAAAGAAATTTTTGCTGGAGGTCCAAGAGTAGCTCCAGAAGTAGCTGATAAAGTGGCCAATGAAACCTTCATTCTCTACGGAGGTAGCGTGAAAGCGGGCAATGCCCAGGAACTATTTCAAAAAAAAAATATCAATGGTGGACTGGTTGGCGGAGCCTCTTTAAAGAGTGAAGAGTTTATAGGCATTATCGAAGCCGCAGTAAAAGTTTATAATAATTAATCCTATTACCTTTCTTTGACCTTTTTCTAAAAAACCTTGACGGAATTGTAGTCAAATTAGGTTCATTAGTGTATATTGATGATCCTGATGATCGATACGCAAAACCTTTAAGAATAATGATGAAGTAGTTAAAAAAACTATACACAAATATAAAATATAAAAAGTAGTCGGATAAGAAAATAACTAATTTTTTATGCTCATAATTCATTGGAAAGAAATCAGTTGAGGGAATTTAAGCAGAAGTGTTAAACAAAAGTGGAAAATATTTTTTTATCCATTGAAAAAGACTATGAAGATAATTTAGAATTTATCCCATGGGTGGTTCGTTATAAATTAGATAAGTTAGGCGTAAAAATAAGCCTCTCGCAGTGGCAAAGTTTATCTCTAAGCAAAAGAAAAGAAATTTTTTCTTCACCTTTTAAAACCAACTCCAATAAAAAAGAATTACTGCAAACCCTAGAGGGAATATGGGGGACATTAGAAGGGAATAAATTGGGAGGAAATAAAAGCGGGTTAGTTGCCATCACCCTAAATGAGTTTTTGGCATTAGAGCTGGAAAGTGAGGCCCAGCTATTTTCCTTCAGCGAACCCTTTAAATCCCAGCTAGTTAAAAAAAATATTACCCTTAAAGCCCAGCAATGGGAGGCACTTAAACCCCTAGAAAAATACATGCTTAAAAAGTGGGCTTATTCCCATAAGTTCACCAAGCTAAAAAAATATTTAACCGAAATAAATTAGGCAAAAAAAACCAAAAGAAAAATAACTAAAAGAAAGGGAAGTTGCTATTATAATTAAAATGATTAAAACGAATTCCCATGCAATGGATCAGCCCAGTATTCTCAAAAAAAAAGGTTAACAAATCAGCTCAACTTTTAGTTGATAATGAGATAGCTTTAGAAGAAAAGCTGGAGGCTTATAGAGTTATTTCTAATTTCCGTTCTTCTCACGGGTACCCAATTCAGTCCATGCTAGGCCTTTTTAGACAAAAGGCCTTTGATGTAGATAAAAAAGCAATTATTGTCAGAAGGCTAAAAAGAATTCCTTCCATTATCAATAAACTTAAAAGACACCCTAAAATGGCTTTAGCCCGGATGAACGATGTGGGCGGGGTGAAGATAATTACGAATAGCATGACCAACGTCCATAAAATAAAAGAGCTAAGCCTTATTGACAAACTTAAAGCCTACAATCATCTTTTAAAAGTCAAAACCCCGAAAACTAATACAGAGCTTTTTTTATTACAGTTAGACACTAAAGAAAAAACTATCAGTATTTTTTCTTATGAAGAAAATTACTATGACGAGGCCTATGAAAACTATAGAAGAATAGAAAGTGAGATAGCCGAGGACAACACTAAAGATGTGGTAATGGTTTTTGCTAATTCTATGGAAGAACTAAAAAAAGCCTATCCTAACTACCTCGCTGATACCGAAGTATTTTTAGAAAATTTAAATAAGGTCATTAAATAAAAAATGCAAAACCTCTACCTTCTGCTAAAAGAAAAAATTTACTCCTTCACCCCGGGCTATTTACAAGAACTAATTTTTAATCTCCTGATCGCAGCGCTAGTCATCACCGTTGCCTACGCAGTATTTTTGTTCACCAAAAAGGTTGTGGTGAGAGCCCTGATCTACCTGGTAAAACGCACCAAAACTTCTTTAGACGACATCCTCTTAGATAAGAAAATCATTAGCTACATCCCTCATTTGGGCATGAACTTGTTCGTTTTTTTATTCTTTGAAAATACTTTCTTTAAAGAAGAATTCCCCGTGCTTTTTTTCACCCTTAAAAAAGTGATCATCATTTACATGAGCCTAATAAGTCTCTTCATCGTCAGTAGACTTTTGAGGAATATTTTAGCTTTTTACGAGTCTTTAAAACTACCAGATAATTTTAACCTAAAGGGCATTTACCAAGCCATTAACGTTTTTCTTCACGTCTTTACCACTATCATCATCATCGCTACCATCTTAGGCGAGACGCCTTGGAAAATCCTTAGCGGCCTTGGAGCTCTCACAGCGGTTTTACTCTTCGTGTTTAAAGAGCCCATTTTAGGCTTTGTTTCCGGCATTCAGATCTTTGCCAACAAGATGGCCAAGGTCGGGGACTGGGTGGAAATGCCCGAGCATAACGTTGATGGGAACATCATAGATATTTCTCTTACCACCGTTAAAATAAGGAACTGGGATAAAACCATCATCCTTTTGCCATCACACCGACTGACCTCAGAGTCCTTTAAAAACTGGGAGGGCATGGTGAAATCTGGAGGCCGCAGGATTAAAAGGTCCCTCTTCATCGACATGAAAACGGTTCGGTTCCTAAACGAAACCGAGCTAAACAAACTAAAAAAAAACTTAGTCTTCAAGGACTATTTTTTGAAAAAGGAAAAAATTGTCAGCAACTTTGAAATTGACATAAACCGCCAGGTGATAAAAGAAAAGGGTCAAGCCAAAAAAAAGGTCTTCCCCACCACTGTGGGTGTCTTCCGCGAATACACGGTTCACTACCTAAAGAACCACCCCCTAATTCACCAAAAGTTCACCTTGATGGTCCGGGCCCTGTCTCCCGAGCCTAAGGGCCTACCAGTAGAAATATACTGCTTCACCAAAACCACGGACTGGATAGAATACGAAAAAATCCAATCAGAGATTTTCGAACACCTCATCTCCGTGGCCAAAGGGTTCTACCTAAAAATATTCCAAGACCCGACGGGCAGTGATTTCGGCTCGTTGAAGTGAGGGGGGATTAGATTCCCCATTCCTTTTTATTAAAGGTTAATTTTTCCATATCTATTAAAAAAATAGTTGGTGCTTTTATTATATTTTCATCTCTTTCAAGAGCGATCCACAGAACTTGATAAGATGTGATATGTGAAGCAATATCAGAAGCCCCTAGTACAGTAGGTACTTCAATATAACTTTTTTTAGTTTTTTTCTTTTCAATTTTATCAAAATCTAACCCAAAAAAATTAATGACTTTTTTTCTATGCTCAGAAAAGTCATATTCAAATAATGCTTTATCACTTACCTTTTTAGTTCCCGAATGAAACATCTTTTCATAGTTTAAGTTGCTTTTATAAAATGAGGTTACCGCACCGAAAAAACCACCCCCAGATGAATGAATATTATTTTTACCATACTTTAAACATTTTCTGGCAATGAGTATTTTAGCAGGATAATCATCACAACAATCAATTATAATGTCATTACTTTTTACTAAATCGTCCACATTTTCTAAGGTAATACCATTTGCCACTGTCTTAATTTCTAATTCTTTATTTATATCTTTTAACCTTTTTTCTAAGGCATGGACTTTCGGCACCATTATATCATCTTGAACATAGTTCTGCCTGTTAAGATTATTTAGCTCTACTACATCAAAATCAGCAACGGTTAAATATTTTATTCCTAATCTAACCAAGTCTTCTGCTATATTTGAACCAAGAGATCCTAAACCTGCAATTAAAATTTTTTTACTTCTAAAATTCTCTCTTTCTTTTATAGTAAAAAAATATTCTTGTTTTTGCCAAAATTCCATAAGAATTCCTTAAAATAAAATTTTAGTTAAATAATTTTTCTGCACTAACTCAAAACCTGTTTTCTTAAAAAGAGTTTCTTTTTTAGCTTTATAAAAAGCACTTATAGTGCTTAATTTTTTTTTCATTTCAATTAATAAATTAAAAAGTAAATTTTTCGCAATCTTCCCATTCCTAAACTGTTCATGAACAAATAATCGCCTAAGCCAATAATGGTCTTCATAAACTTTTTGGGCTATGACTAAGCCAATTACCTCATTAGTTTTTTCTAACAGGGCTACACTCATAAAACTACCTTCGCTCTCTTTAAATATTTTTAATTCATCGACTATATTTAAGTTAATACCAGAGGCAAGGCCTATCTGATATTTTGAATTATCTAAAAAAGTTAATTCTTCCACTTCTTCAATCGGTTTTATTAAAAAATTTAACTCATTGTCCCAACCAACAAAATCAGGCAAATAAATTTTAGATGGCTCACAGATGCTATAATAGAATTCTTTCAAGTAAGTTACATTTAAAATATTATTTAAACCTCTTTGTGGCAAAAAGGTTACAAATTCTCCTTTATTTTCAAACAACTTTTTTAGTTGCTCAAAAAAATCATTACCTTGTTCTCTTATGGGTGGTATCCAGCCGATATAACTACTTCTTTCTATGTTATAAACATAACCTAAATTTTTTCCAATAGAAAAAGTATATCCTTTAAGGGTATTGACATAGTTAAAGAAAAATTGAGATATTTGCAAAACTTATAATTCTAAACTTTTCTTCTTTTCTTTTAAATTATTAATTTCACTGCTAATTTTTTCTTCTGATAATTTTAGTTTTCTACCGATTTCTCTTATATTTTCATATTTAACATCAATGCCTGAATCTGTTTTAATTATTTCTAACGAACTATCAAACATGGCTTTAAATAATTCATTAAATGATTTAACCAAACTTTTATTCTCTATAGCCATACTTTTGTATCTTTCGCGAAACCATGGAGTAAAATTGACTATTTCTTCATTATTTCCCTTTTTTACATATTGAAAATTTATAGATGGAATAGAATTAATTTGATCTAGGTCAAGATTGATTACTTTAATATTATATGTAATATCCCGTATGGTTGTTTTCTCTTTATAAATTTTCATTACAGTATTACATCTATCAACTAAAGCTTCAAATTTTTTTTCAGAATTAATGGCAATAATCCAAAAAAATTTTAACTTCCCACTTTTAATTCCACTATCTATTTTTTCAAAATAACTTTCGGTTTTTACTAAAACTTCTTCTTGTTCTTTATAGCCTCTTTCTTCTTTAAATAGTTGCCAAAGGTATTCAGGAGGCATGATAAAAGTTGCTTTAACTATTTCTGCGTCGGATAAACTTTCTAAAGCACTTCTATAAACATTTTCATAGTCAATTAAAGTGTAACTATTAATTAATTTAGTCTCTACTTTTTTTATCTGATTAAAAAGAATATTAAAAAAAAAAATAAATATATCTAATATAAGTAAGAAAAAATAAAAAACTATTCTTAATATCTTAAGACTATCATCATCGTTAATAGAAGTAAAGCCTTTAACCGCTTTATAAAAAAAATTATCAATAGAAAAAAAAAGCCAAAAAAAAAAAAAATTGACAATGACACCAACAACAAAAAGAAATATTTTGTTTTTAACAACTTCTTTAAGCATAACTATAATCTTTTTTAACCTTTTTATTCAACCCATATTCTTTTATCAAGGGTATTAACTGCTTTCTAGTTTGCATGAAATGCTTCTCACAGTTGGCTAGTTCAAAATCATCAATGTCGATTTTTTTTTTATCTTCTAACTTAGCTAATCCATTAAAATTCCACTCTTTATAGCTAATTTGCCTACTAAGCAAATTATCCTGCATTTGGCTCAAGTCCGCATTGATTGATTTTACAACCAAGTCATAGTTCATTTCATAATCAAAATTGATAAGCTCAAATATATCATCTCCAAATAGTTTAATGCCATTTCTATCCCAGTTAAATAGAGTGGAATAACTAGTTAATTTTATTGAGTCTATATCATCAATTAGAATGTGGATTTGTTTTTCTTTATCACCTAATTTTTTTTTAAATGGGCCTCTTCTAGCCTCAATCAACCATTCAAAATCAGGGGACGAATTGATTAATATATAATGAATTTTGGATAGAATTAAATCAAACTCTATTTTACCAAACTTACTCAAAACAATATAAATATCTATCTCATCAAGTTCATTGAAATTTTTATGAGCAGCCGAACCAACTACTGATAAATGCTTTATAGGAAGTCTTTTATTTAAGCTAATTAAAGGGTGAAAGATATGTTTATATTTTTCTACTAAATTAAACATCTAAAAATTAATGCTCATAGGACATTGTTTATTATAGAGAAATATTGCCTCAGCACATAGTATTTTAACATATATATAACTGTTAGTCTTTTTTTTTATAATATTTTTACTAGTTATTGGTACTTATTCTTTAAATGGAATCAATCCCCTTCAACTTCCCCTCAGTCTCTCTGGCTGCTCGTGATCTCTGGCACTCTCTCCACACTTTTTTTCGAGCTGAGTGATTTTCTTTTTTTCTTTTTCGTCTTGGCTAAGGTTATATTTTTCCTTTACCCTTACCCAACGCTTTAGGTACTCACAGACGAACTCTTTTCTCTCTGGCAGCCAGTGGGCGATGTCCTGGGCTCCCTTACTGCGGTTAGCCTTTTTACTCACGGGGATGAGGTTAATGGGGTCGTTGTAGAAAACGCTTTTCTGAGCTTTAGTCCAGTGCTTGCCGCCTGAGATAAAAGCCTCTTTGACGGGGACCAGGTGATCAATTTCAATCTGGCTAGAGTGAGTAAAAACCTCTCCGGTATAGGGGCCCAGCCATTCGCCCCGTGAGACCCAGCATTTATTTTTATCTTTAAAGGTTACCGGGGTTTCACTAGCAACGATGAGCATTTCGTGCCGCTCGTTTTGGCAGTCCTGGTCTTTATCGATCCACTGACCCCATTCCTTACGATTATATTTCTGGTTATATTTTTGCCTATATTTTTGCTTATGTATCCCCGGCTGTCCGTTAGCTTCACTGATCTCTCCAGCAAATCTTTTCTCGTGGCAGTGGTAGCCTACCTTTTTACTATTGTGGCAACCCTCTTGGTTTAACCTACCTGAGGTCGCAGATAGATTACCAACCCCTATAAAAAGAAAGCATACACCTAAGAAAAAAATGAGCTTAAGAAAAGTAGGTTTAAAAAAAGGTTTAGATAGCAAGGGTCTTGGACTTATCATTATTAGCCTGCTCCACCAAGCGGGCAAACTCTTCCCAAGTTAGGTCATTCTTCACTTCACCATTTAAAGTCCTTATACTAAGGAGCCCATTTTCTTTTTCCTTTTTACCCAAGGTTATGGCTACCGGGACTTTCATTTTTTGGCTTTCCTTGATTTTTTTACCCAGAGATTCGTTACGTAGGTTCAGCTTTACTCGGATTTTTTTCTCTAATAGCTGGGCATTAATTTTTTTAGCGTAGTCATGCACTTCATCGCTGATGGTTAAAATCTCCACTTGGTCGGGGGCCAACCAGAAGGGTAGCCGACCTTTATGCTTTTCTATAAGCATAGCAATGGTCCGTTCAAAGCATCCAAGCGAGCCTCGGTGGATCACGACTGGGCGTTCCTCTTCGTCTTTGCTATTGGTGTAGCTCATTTTAAAGCGCTCAGGCAAGGCAAAATCAATCTGCACGGTCATGATCGTGTCCTCCTTGCCATAGACGTTCTTCATTTGAATGTCCAATTTCGGCCCGTAAAAAGCTGCCTCACCTTCGGCCTCATAGTAGTCTACCTGAAGCTCTTTTAAAATGCTCCTCATCTCGTCTTGGGTTTTCTCCCAAGCCTCCGGATTATTGATATATTTTTCTGGATCATTGGGATCCCAAAGCGATAAGCGAAAGCTATAATTATCCAACTCCAAGGCCTTTAGATAATACTCCACCAGTTCCAGACAACCTTGAAACTCTTCGGCTACTTGGGCTGGGGTGCAGATAATATGCCCGTCAGCTAAGGTGAACTGCCGCACCCGAATGAGGCCATGCATCTCTCCTGAGGCTTCGTTGCGAAATAGGGTACTATTTTCTGCGTAGCGAACCGGCAAGTCTCGGTAGCTATGCTTTTTAGCATTGTAAAGCGAGAAGTGAAAGGGGCAGGTCATGGGCCTAAGAGCCAGGGTCTCGTCATGCTCATTTTCTATGACGAACATGTCTTTTTTGTAATGATCCCAGTGCCCAGATATTTTGTAAAGGTCGCTCTTGGCTAAGTAAGGGGTTATCGTGAATTCATAGCCTTTTTTAGTCTCAGTCTCCTCTACCCAGTTTTCTAATATTCGTTTTAGCTTGCTGCCCTTAGCGGTGAGTAGGGGTAGTCCCTGACCAATGTTTTCGTCGGTAATGAAATAGCCTAGCTCTCTACCTATTTTGTTATGGTCATTAGCTTTAAATTCTTCTAACTGCTTTAAGTGAACCTTTAGCTCTTTCGGGGTAGGAAAGCTAGTCCCATAAACTCGGGTGAGCATCTTATTCTCTGACTTACCTCGCCAATAGGCTCCAGCTAAACGCTGCAGCTTAAAGGCTTTGATAAGACCAATGTGGGGCAGGTGAGGCCCACGACACAGATCAACGAAATCGCCCATGCGGTAATAGCTGATGTTCTCTGCTTCGTCTAAGTCTTTAATGATCTCTAATTTATAATGATTATCTTTAAAAAAGTCTTGGCTCGCTTCCCTGCTTATTTCCACCCTTTCATTGACATAGCTCTTTTCAATTATTTTCTTCATCTCTGCCTCAATGGCCGGGAAGTCAGTTTCTTTAATGGGCAGGTTGTCCAGGTCAAAGAAGAACCCACCCTCAATCACCGGGCCTATGGTGAGCTCAGCCTCGGGGAATAGGTTGGTTATGGCATAGGCCATGACGTGGGCGGTGGTGTGGCGATAAACATCAAGCCCGTCTTTAGTATTGAGGCCGATTAGGTCTATTTCATTCACCTCGTCTGCTTTAAGCTCAGCTGATAAATCTTTTAAAACGCCATCCACCTTCATTACGATGTAGTTATCGTTGCTGACACCTAGTTTTTTTATGAGATCAAATCCATTAAAGCTCTGAGGGAATTCGGCTTGAAGTTCAGCCTCTTTTATTTCCTCTACCTTATTTTTATTTTTAGAGAGTTTTATTTTTATCATAAATAAGCAAGTTAAAATTTGTTAGACTTTAATCATAATTATAACTTAAAAATTAGTTCGACTGGTCTTCATAAATAAATTCTTCTTCAAAAAATTACCTTTGACGGGTTTTTTTAGTTCATTTTTTTTTGCTTAAGCCCAAAACATGACTTACCTTAAAAAGAAAATAGAAAGAAAGATTGCTTCTCCGACTAAGAAATAAAAAAATTGAGTTTTCTTAAAGAATAAATTCCTGACAAAAGAATAAAATACATTAGCTATGACCAAACTCAAAAATATTTCTAAGAGATAAACTTCAGCTAAACGGGAATAACCCTCTGCCATTAGTAGAATTAAAGTAAAAAATCCTAAGATGAGGCAAAGGTCTGGTAGATAAGGTTTTAACTTTTTAAAGCCTTTATAATTTTTATGCCCATGGTGCTCTAACTCTGAAGAAACCCGGAGTAGAACTATAGGGATAAAGAGGATGATACTTTCTAAGCCAGCTAAAATTGTCCCTACCAAAAACTGGTGGAAGTAAAGAAAAAAACCCTGGATAAAATCTTTAACTTTAGCATTATAATCTTCCGTATATAAAAAAAATAAAGCAGAAAAGGCCAACAAAAAAACCAATAAGTTAAAGGATTTAAAAGAGCTATTGTAAACCCTAAACAAAAAGAAGAAAAATAAAGAGGAGATAAAGATCCCCAGGATGATGGAATGAATTTTTAGATTTAAACTAGACGGGCTACATCGCAAGCAAAACCTGTGGGCCACCTTGCCGGCTAAAATAAAAGAGAATAAGAAAAATAAATTTAATGCCATAAACTAAGCTAATACTAACCTAATTGATAAATGGGAAGCACTAAAAAAACTATATAGTCAAGGAATTATATGATCAAAAATCTAAACCACCAAGCTATTCTAAATTGATCTAGCCTAAGCTATATTCCCCATCTATATTCTTTAGTGACTGAGTCCGGAGTGATACTCCCCAGCTATAAATGAAAGTTAGTCTAAGCCGAGGTTAATGGAGGAAAGTCAAACCGTGGCTCAGACTAAGCCAGACTAAGCCACTTGGTCTTTTCTAAAACGAAGTGAATCGTCCATGGTCTTGTAAAGCTGCAGTACTTCCTTGGCTAAGGCAATGACTTGGTCTTGCTTCTGGATTAAAGCATTGTCATCTTTGCGAATGGCATCGGAAAGTAGACCTTCAAATTTTGTTGCCACTAAGCCGGTAATCACGAAGTGCTTTTTGAAGTGCTGGAAAACCTCGGTTTCAGTCTTGCCTTCCAACCCCCGAGTAACCAAGAGCATCCTTGAGCTATAAAAAATTAGAGAGTGCAGAGCCTTGGCTAACTCTGGCTCGGTTAACTTTCCCTTCTCCTCTTCGTTCTCTAAGGACTTGAGGTAGTTGGTTATACTTTTTTTGTCAATGCCAATCATGTCAAACATGCCAGCCGAACATTCAGCGGTCCCAATTTCTTCTAAGGAAATCCTTTTCTTAGCCCCGAAGTCGGTGTAATAAGTCTTGTCGCTTTCTAAGGTGGGAACTTGTTCGGCCAATTCACCCAACTTCTTTTCTACCCAACTAATGCCCTCATTTTCTAAAAATGTGTAGTAGTCAACGTAGCTATTTTTTTTACTCAAATAATAGCCCAAGAAATCTTTAACGAACCTAGGAACCTGATGGGCCGCTATCTCGCCGTACTTCTTGGCGTACTCTGTCTTGCCGCTTCCTACTCTGGCTCCGAGCAGTACGTTGTAGGAGGGGAACATGTTACCAGCCTTGCGGCCAACTTTACCAAAAAATCCCAAATGAGCGATGTGGTGCATGCCGCAAGTGTTAGGGCAGCCAGACATGTTAAGCCGAAAATGGTTCAGCTCATCCAAGTTTAAATCGCTCCCAAGTAACTCATCCCTGATAGCCTTGGATAACCCTCGGGGCAAGCAGATGCCTAACTTACAAGTGGAAGCCCCCGTACAATTAATCATATTAGAAACAAAAGGGGAACTTTCAGCCAAGGTCTCTTTCATCCGCATGATTAAATTAAACAAATTGGCAAGCAGGGCTTCGGGGATATTCCTAATGATAACGTTCTGGGCCCGATCGCAGCGAATAGTGTTGACTCCCTCTTCGGGTAGTTTCATTAAAAAATCACTTAAAGCAAAAGCGTCTTCGTGGTAAAGGTCGCCCAACTTTAAGGGAAGTTTTACATAATAAAAACCAGCTTGCTTTTGCTTGCGGACAAAACGTTCTTTCCACTTTTTAAAATAATTAGGCTTAGTTTGTTCTACTTGCTTCTCTATTTCAAAGCTGGAGTCAAAGTTGGAGTAATTCCCATCTGCTTCACTCACTCCATTACTCAGTGGTTTGACCACCAGGTCTAGAGAGGAGTCATCTTTAAGTTTATCGTACTCAACAAAAAATAGCCTTTCAAACTCTTCTCGCTGCAGCTTCTTCCAAAGGAACTTTATTCGGCTAGTCGTCTTGCTCCGGCGATTCCCATACTTGTCGAACATAACCTTTAGGGCTTTGGTCACTTGATAAATCTTTTCCGCTGGCACGAAGTCCATGAGCAGATGGCCCACCATTGGCTTAGCTCCCATACCACCGGCACAATAGACCTTAAAACCATTAACCCCATTCTCCTTGACTGCTAAAAAACCTAAACAGGTGGTCTGAGTAAAAGACGAATCGTTCTTATTAAAAGAAAAAGCTATCTTGAACTTACGTGGGAGATTCCAGCTATCCGGTTCAGAGATTAGCCGAGACGTGAGAGCAATAGCGTAAGGATCAACATCAAAGACCTCATCTGCAACTATTCCGGAAGTAGGTGGTGTAAGGATGTTGCGAATGGTGTTACCCCCACCGCCCCTACTGGAAAGGCCAACTTCTCTAAGCGAGTTTATCACCTTATCTATATGGTGAAGTAGGACGTTGTGAATTTGTACTTCCTGTCTGGTGGTGAAATGGACTTCACCGCCCCCGTAATTTTTGCCTAACTCGGCTACCCTCTTTAGCTGCTGCGGGGTAATACCACCAGCGGCACAGCGAATGCGAACCATATAGGTATGGTTTTGCCTCTGCTCATAAACCCCATGGGCGACGCGAATGGCCTTGAACTTGGTGGGGTTAATGTTCCCCCGGATGAACTCGTTAACGTCCTTAAAGAACTGCTGCTGCTCAGCCAAGAGGGAGGGGGGTAAAGTATAAAAATAGTTCATTTTAAATAATTATTCTTCTCTAATCTTCGTCTAATATTCTCTAATCTTTTCCTTATTCAATTTTTCTTAAAAAATTTATTAAAAGACTGCTTTATAAGTATATAAATAAACCAAACTTAAAGCAAACTTTACCTCATCCATAATCTATTTAATCTATAAACAATATAGATTAACCAAACAAGTAAAAAATTAACTAAGAAAGTTAATTAACATTCCTCCGAGCGAAGACACTAAAAACCATCCCGGTAGCGATGAGGGCCGACAAAAGGGTAGATCCACCCGCACTAATGAAGGGCAGGGGGAGGCCAGTTACCGGAAGGAGCGACATGGTCATACCTAAATTAATGATTGACTGGGTGGACAAAAAGAGAATTACCCCGATGATGATGAGGCCTCCCAAGTAGTCTTTAACCTTGGAGGCCAAAAAAAGCATACGCCAAATGAGCAGGAAAAATAGCACCACGACCGTTAACGATCCAACAAAACCTAACTCTTCTGATATTACTGAAAAAATAAAGTCGGTGCTACGCGAAGGCAAAAACCCTAGTTGGCTCTGAGCCCCATTGAAAAGCCCTTTACCAAAAGCCCCCCCTGAGCCAATGGTGATGACTGATTGGATTATGTTATAACCCAAACTCCAGCGGAAATTTTCGGGGTCCAGAAACACGATGAGCCTCTCTTTTTGATAAGCCTTTAAGAAAAATTCATCGATAAAAAAACCGGTCAAGGCACCCAAAAAAGTCAAAGCAAAAAGTATGGATAAGAAATAAACCTTTAGATTTCGCCAAAAAATAAAATTAACGATATACAAAATCGAACCAATGAATAATAATAATAAAGCCAAAAGAATGAGATACTTATCGTAAAAGAATAGTTTAATGATGACCCTCTCTGATTTATTCACATCAAAATAAATGAAGGAAAAAAGCACGGCTGATATGGTTAGGGTTAAATAAACTACGATGACAATAAACCGTGTGGGAATGACCGAGAAACTAAACATGATAAAAACTATGAAAAAAATAATAGAAGCTGTACCTAAATCTGGCTGCAACAAAATCAGGGCAATGGGAATAAAGTTCATACCTATGACCAAAAGCCAATACCGTTTATTTTTGGGGTCTTCCCGCAGCTTGGTTAGGTAATTTGCAGTAAAAACTATTACTATTAATTTGATGAACTCAGACGGCTGCAGTCCTACAAAGCCTAAGTTTATCCACCTCTTAGAATTATTTACTGTAACTCCCTCAAAGAGGGTATAAAGCAAAACGCCGATACCTATAAACATGAAGATAAGGGAATGCTCGGCTATTTTTTTGTAGTTAAGATAAGAGCAAGCTAACATCAAACCCAAGCCAAAGCAGAAATAAATGACCTGTTTAACGAACTTAATGTATAAGTTTATTTTTTCTTCTCTAATCAGAATTTGAGAGGAATAACTATAAACTACTCCGATGAGAGAAATGGTTACGACTAAAAATAAAAGCTGGTAGTCGATGTTCTTGAAGCAAAAATGAAATATTTTTTTTAAATAATCCAACGAAAACTACTGCTATTTATGTGATGCCTAGTATGTTATACCTAAGACTTAGCATGGGCTACTGCTAACAATAAACTACTACTAATTTTGAGTAGCTTGTACTTATTTTTCAGATTTATTTTTTAGCCGATTATACCCCGCACAACCTTCTGAATACCTTAACTCACAGGACTTACTATAATATTTTAAAGCATTAGCGTCGCTCTGCTCCACCCCCCGGCCCAACTCGTACATAGCCCCAAGGTTTTTACACCCCCAACTGTTCCCTAAATCACAGGCTTCCCCATAGAGCTGAGCTGCTCTAAGTCTATCCTGCTCTACACCCCGGCCCAACTCATACCTAGTGCCTAGATTCCTACAACCGATCCCGTCACCTAATTCACAAGCCTTTCGATAAAAGGCCACAGCTTTAGGGTCGTCTTTTTCAATCCCATTACCATACTCATATATAACCCCCAGGCTAACGCATCCAACCCCGTTGCCTAATTCACAAGCCCTGCCATAAAACTCTATGGCTTTGAGGTCATTTTTTTGAGTTCCTCTGCCAGTAGCATACATAACCCCAAGGTCATGGCAGCCAGTACCATCACCCAATTGGCATGCTCGCTTGAATAACCTTACGGCCTTGATATTGTTTTTCTCAACGCTTGCCTTTTCAACCCCTCTGCCATACTCATACATAACCCCAAGGCTACCACACCCCCGACCGCTTCCTAGCTCACAGGCCTTTTGATAAAATTTTGCCGCTTTAAAATAATCCCTTCTAAGCTCCGCTCCTTGCCCACCACCTTTGCTATAAAAATCGCCCAACTGCTTACAGCTTTGAGCAGCATTATCCTTACACTCACTTTCTAAGCTAGCTGGAGTTTTCTCTGAGAGGTTTTCAACTAGGGCTTCCGCTGAAAGGATTCCTCCCGCCAACCCTAAAATCAAACTAGCAAAAAGAAATATTTTTCTCACAGATTTATTCTATACTCAAGGCCTATTTAAGCTAACCATTATGCATCTAATGATACATCTAATGAGTCGCTTGGTTCTTCTTCCACTTTTTCTTTTCCCACAACCTTTTCTACCACAACCTCTTCTACTATGGCCTCCTCTGTTGTTGCTTCAGTTTCTTTTTTTGGAGCAAAATATTCTGCTGGTAACTTTTTCTCGCCATTCCTTTTAATCCAATCATTATAAGTATCACTATGAATAGTCCAAGGCTGCAAGATTTGCTTAATGGTAAGGTTGGGGTCTTTGCTTAAAAAAATACCGTCTAAAATAGCCCGAGCGAACGTAGCTGCCAAAACCCCACCAAATCCTCCTTGCTCTATGAGTACCGTTATGGCCACTCGGTCATCCGGAGCATTTAAATTTTCTGTGTAGGGAGCATACCCAGTGAACCAAGCATGGGTGTCTTTGTTTTTATATACTTCGGCGGTTCCCGTCTTGCCAGCGATCAATATTTTTTTGTTGTCAATCCTTTTGGCTGTTCCCCAGGTTACCACCTGTCGCATGGCGTTTTGCACCTTTCTAATATTCTCCGGCTGAAACGGCAGGTTAATCAGTTCCTCTTTTTCAACTTTGATCTCTCTTTCATTTTCCAAATCATAGAGCTTCCTTATGAGATGCGGTTTATAGGCAATCCCATTATTAGCGATAGCCGCGGTTACCGTGTTCACCTGCAGGATGGTGGTTAGGTTAAACCCCTGCCCAATAGAAAAGTTGGCGGTGTCCCCATCCCACCAGTAGTTGCCGATCTTTTCCAGCTTCCACTTCTGAGAAGGCACTCGCCCTTTTTTTTCAAAATTTAGGTCAATACCTTCCAAATTCCCTAAGTTAAAAAAAGTTGTGGCTCCCCTATGGATTGAGTTGGGGCCTATCCTTATGGCCAGCTTATAAAAAAATACATTACAAGAATTAGCGATGGCCGAAGCAAAGGATTGGTTCCTATGATAGCCAGTGCACTTAAAGTACTGGCCACCTATCCTAAGGCCCCCCTCACAAAAATAGCGAGTATTATTAAAAGTGATGTCCGGTCGATCCAAAGCCGTAAAGGCGACTATGAGTTTGAAGATAGAACTAGGAGGGTATTCCCCTTGGACTACCCGATTAAAGAAAGGGTTATCATCAGCTTCGACCAAGGCCTTAAACTTCTCTCTATTCTCGCCCTGGATCCTCTGGGAAAAAATATTAGGATCAAAGGTTGGGCTACTATAAAGCCCCAATATCTCACCAGTCTTCACCCTGGTTACGATAGCCCCACCGACGTAGTTTTTCATTACCTTGGCGATTATCCCCTGAATCCTGGGCTCTACGCTAAGGAATATATTATGCCCCGGTATGGGGTCATTATCCACACTTTCTACCTCACCTTTGACTCGGTTTTTTACGTCTATGGTCTGAATTTTAAAACCTTCCTCTCCCCTTAACTCCCTGTCATAAAAGGCTTCTACCCCACTCTTACCAACTAGGGAATCAATATAATACCCCTTGTCTTTTCTCTTGCGGTATTCGTTCACGCTGATCTTCTGCAAATACCCAGTGATGTGAGCAAAGTCTTCGCCATAAATGTAGTTCCGCTTAATGCTATTGGCATAAGCCAAGCCCGGGAATTTTTCATTATTCTCTGCTAAATAAAAAACTTCCTCTTCCGTTAAACCATTTTTAAGCAAGACTGAGGTAAAGGGGTTATACCTTCTTTTAGATAAAATCTTAACAATGCCTTCTCTGGGAATAGCAAACTTTTCTTCTATCAGGCTCAGAGTTTGGTTAAAACTAATCTCATTTTTCCTCAGATCATAAAAAGGCTTAGGTATCATGTAAAGCGAATAGGACGGTAGGTTCTCAACTATTTTCCCTTCTCCCTTGCCTGCAAAAACTTCGCCTCGATAAGCTGGGATCCTAACCACTTGATTTTTATTGCTAATTGCTTTCTTTTTATACTCAGCACCATCTAATATCTGAAGCTGATAAAGTCGAACGACCAAAATTCCAAAGACTATGATTAAGATGAATTTTAAAAATTTAAGATTGAATTGATAGTCTTTGAAAGTGCTTGGTTTGGAATTAGGTTTATTTTTCATTTAGATTAAATTGGTTTATTAATGATTAGCTCCTGATTTTTCCTCAGGCTTAGTGGCGAAGCTAAGTTGTTCCAATCCATTAGCTGGGTTAGGTCAACTTTAAACTTCACGGCCACATCGTACAAAGTTTCTTTTTCTGCTAAAATATAAATGAAGGTGTAGTAGTTGCTTTTCTCAAGCCCGCTATTCCCGTCTTTTGTAGCTTTCTTGGATAGCTGAGCGGTAAGCCTACTACCAGGGGTATTTCTCCTGCTATCGATCTCTTTAGCATTCTTTAGTCCTCTAATGGGGATGATAATATTTTTCCCGGCATAAATGTCATTGATAGAGCGAAAGCGATTTATCTCAGCGATGGGGGTTATGGGAATAGAAAATTTACTGGCTATTTTAGTGAGATTGTCCCCCACCCGAACGAAGTACCTTCTAAAAGTTATCCTTTCACTCTTGGGGATTTTAGCCAAGTTTTCAAGAAAAACCTCAAGCCTATCCACTGGCACATAGACCGGGTATTTTTTAGATGGGGGAGTAGCCCACTGGGTCAAGGCCGCATTATAAATTTTAAACTCCCTCAAACTTATCCCCGCAGCCCGAGCCAAGAGTTTAAGCTCCGTGGCGTCTTCCACCACATGGGAAGCCAACTCTGGGGCGGGCCTTTTTTCGTAGTTTATCTGATATTTTTCACTATTCTTAGCCAAGATGGTAGCAGCAATAAATTTGGGAACATAGTTCTTGGTTTCGGGCTTGATGTAATCATATTTAATTAGCTCCCAAAAGTTTTTGGTTTCATAGCGACTAATTGCCCTAGAGATTTTCCCAGCCCCGGCGTTATAGGCGGCTAAGACCAAGAGCCAATCTCCCAAGCGTTTATATAAATATCGTAGATGATAGGCAGCAGCCACGGTTGAACGATAGACATCTTGCCTGTCATCGTGCCAATAGCTCGCTTTAAGTTTATAGAGAACCCCAGTGGTATAGATGAACTGCCACAACCCCTTAGCCCCAGCGTGAGAATGGGCATAAGGGTTAAAGCCGCTTTCTATTATGGGCAGATAAATCAAGTCCTCTGGGATGCCATGCTCTTCAAAGACCCTTCTTATCATCGGGGTATAAGAGCTTCCCCTTTCTAAAATAGCTTTTAAGGTTTGCTTGCCATACTTCTGGTAACGAGACAAATGCTTCCTGACCAAGGGGTGGTTATAGTCACCAATGGAAAACCCCTTCAACTCCACCTTGTCCAGGCTGTGTAGGTCAATGCCCCCATCAGTCCCTAAACCAGTAATAGACTCTCCAGCACCAGACTCAAATCCCGGATCCAAACCCAGGGCAGAGATGGTTACCAAGTCTTTGCCGTCTAAGGCATAATAAAAAAAATCTAAGGTCTTACAAGAAGTAAAAAAAACGAGAACAAAAAGGGGGACGAGAACCTTTTTTAGAATTCTTTTTATCATAAAAAATTCCTACTAAAAGAACTTTTAATCAAAAAAACGAATAACTTTACCGTATGACTTAATCGCTATAAATAAAAATGGTTAAATTTGGTTGGGTGTATTTAGTTAGCTGTAATTTGGGATAAGGAAATATTTTTCTTCTTTAGTAGCTTATCAATCCCGACCTTACTAATGGTTTTAATTGCTTTGGTAGAAACTTTAAGTCGAACATATTTTCCCAGAGAAGGAACGAATATCCTTTTCATCTTAATGTTAGGCTTCTGCTTGCGTTTGGTCTTATTGTTAGCATGGGAAACATTGTTGGCGCTGCGCGTCTTTTTCCCAGTGATGACACATTTTTTAGCCATAGTTTTCTATCCTTTATCTATCCTTTTTTTCTTTAACTTGGTTTATTTCACCTCTTTATAAAGAACCCTTTTCCTGAGGGTCGGGTCGTACTTTTTTAATTCCAACTTTTCTGTGGTATTTTTCTTATTCTTATAGGTCGAGTAAAAATGGCTGCTCTCGCTACTTTTAAGCCTAATAATGTCTCGGTTAACGCCTTTTTTAGCCATCGGACTGCTCTCCCTTCTCTTCTTTTGTTTCTTTCACTTCTGCTTCATTAGATGCCGTTGCCTGTACTGTCTCTGTTGCCGTTTCTGTTACCGCATCTGTTGCTGTGTCCGCTGCTTCGTTAACATTAGTCGAATTTTCCACTACAGCCTCATCAGTAACTTTTTCTTTATCTACAACCTTGTTTTCATTAGTGTTGGCAGTAGCGGTACTAGCGTTAGCACCAACTGTACCAGGTCTATTAGTAGGCCTCTTCCTATTGTTAAAATTAGGGAAAATTGGGTCTTCCACATTGCCCCTAAAAGGCAGTAAACCCATGAACCGAGCCCTCTTGATAGCTTTAACTATTTTTCTTTGGTTTATGTTAGTTGCTCCGGTTATGCGGTTGGATATGATCTGCCCACTCTTCTTAACGAAGCGCTTCAACAAGCCTACGTCTTTGAAATCAATGTACTTTATTCTATTTTTTGTTATGTAACATTCTTTCTTTTGATAAATAAAATTTTTATTCTTAAAAAAATTTTTCCTACCTCTAAATTCCCTATTATCTCCCCTATTGTCTGCTCTATTCTCTCCTCTAGGTGAATTATTAGAAGAACCATCCGACGTAGAGCCACTGCCCTTATCAGATTTATTTTCGGTCGCGTTTTGGGTAGTTCCCTGTACTTTACCCTCTGCTTTATTGTCTTTTACTTCAACCATACCTTTAATATTTCTTTAATATTTATAAAATTCGTAAATATATGCCTTTAATTATAACTTGTTATAATTTTATAATTGCTTACGTTAAATTATTAAAATTTTGCCTTAATCAAGCAAAAAATAGCAGTGTAAATTATACTATATTTATACTAAATCAACCTAATAATTAAGCTAATAAAAAAAATTATTTTTAAATTACTTCTGATTAGCTTTAAATTCCTCATATTCACTAAAGTTCCCGGTATAAAAAAATAGCTCATCCTTTTCAAAAGAAATGATGTGAGTACAAACCCTATCCAGGAAATACCGATCATGGCTAATCACCAAAACGCATCCTTCAAAGCCCAGCAGGGCCTCCTCTAAAGCCCTGAGGGTACCCACATCCAGGTCATTGGTAGGCTCATCCAAAAGCAGCACATTGCCTCCCGATTTGAGCAGCTTGGCTAAATGCACTCGGTTACGCTCTCCACCCGATAAGGAGCCCACCTTTTTTTGCTGGTCCGGCCCTTTGAAGCCAAAAGACCCCACATAGGCCCGAGAGTGCATCTTGCGAAAGCCTAAGTCCATCTCTTCCTCACCATCGCTAATCACTTCCCAGACATTTTTCTCATTAGCTAAGTTATCCCTAAACTGGTCCACGTAAGCTATTTCCACTGTCTTGCCCACGGTTATTTCTCCACTGTCTAAATTTTCATTATCGGTGATCATCTTAAATAGTGTGGTCTTGCCCACGCCATTAGGCCCGATTATTCCGACAATGGCCCCTCGAGGGATAGTGGCCGAAAAGTCCTTAATGAGCTGCCTATCAGAAAAGCCCTTATTAACCTTGTGAAATTCAATGACCTGGTCACCCAAGCGAGGGGGAGTGGGAATGTTAATCTCTAATTCATCGGCTCGTTTATTATTGTCTTGACTGAGTAGGTTCTCATAAGCGTTAATCCGGGCTTTGCTCTTGGCTTGCCGACCCTTGGTGGTCTTCCTTATCCACTCCAGTTCCCTTTTAAGGGTCTTTTTTCTTTTGTTGTCTAATTTCTTTTCCTGCTCATCCCGCTCCAATTTCTGCTTGAGCCATTCGCTGTAATTCCCCTTAAAGGGATAACCCTCACCCCGGTCCAGCTCCAATATCCAACTGGCCACGTGGTCTAAAAAGTAGCGATCATGGGTAACGGTTATGACCGTGCCTTTGAACTTCATGAGGAAGTCTTCCAGCCAGGCTACGCTCTCAGCGTCTAAGTGGTTGGTGGGTTCGTCTAAGATGATCACATCAGGAGACTCCAAGAGCAACTTACAGAGAGAAACCCTACGTTTTTCACCTCCCGAGAGTTTGGTGATGTCGCTATCTTTGGGCGGTACTCTAAGGGCCGACATAGCCACCTCTAAGGTCCTGTCTAAGTCCCAAGCCCCGGCCTTATCGATCTTTTCTTGAACTTCACCCATTTCCTCGATGACTTTATTCATCTCGTCTTCAGAGAGAGATTCGGTCATCTTATCGGAAAGCAGATTAAACCTATCCAAAAGGTCAGTGGTTTCTTTAAGGCCAGCCTTGATGTTGTCAATGACATTTAACTTGGGGTCTAACTGTGGCTCTTGCGGTAAATAGCCAAAGGTGATGTTCTTCTCGCGGATCATCTCGCCCTCTATCTCATTGTCTAGCCCAGCAATGATTTTAAGCAGGCTTGATTTCCCAGCCCCGTTTATGCCAATGACCCCGATCTTAGCCCCGTAGTAAAAGGAAAGGGATATGTCGTTTAAAATGAGCTTGCCCATGGGAGTTTTTTTGCTAACCCGAGAAAGAGAAAAGATAATTTTTTCAGCCATAAAAATAGTTTATAAGATAGTTTAAATAGTGGTTAAAGAGATAAATTTATTAAATATATGATTTAATAGGTAAGGAATTATACTATGGAAAGTAAATATATAGCCGAACTGCTTTAAAAGCTACTTAGAGGTTCTGGTCGCGTCGTAGTTAGCCGCCTTACTTTTTGGGAGCAAAGCGAAGCTAAGGAAATTCTCTTGATGTCGCGTCGTAATTTCTTGCCGTTTTGGTTAGCCCATTTTTTATTTTGATTTTTTTTGAATGGTTTTATTATCTTTTTCTATTGTTTTCTCCCTTACTTTTTTAGCTTGACCTAAAAAAGTAAGCAAAAAAGACCAACTAAGCCGAAGAATTCTTACCCTGTCGCGTCGTAATTTCTTGAAAAAAATCGGCTAGGTATTTTACCACCAGAACAGTAAGGATTTTTTTCAAAAATTATGTAGCGACTTGATTTTTTTTGGTTCGTTTTTTGTATCAAGACAAAAAATGAACAAAGAGACAACTAAACCAAGAAAAAGAAATTAAAAAATAATAAATTACGACGCGACAGGGGAAGAGGTTTAATTGATCAACCCTCACATACTTTCTTAAAATTTTTCAACGACTGGTTCCAAGTGTACATCATCCCTTCGAACTCTTCATCGACTATCATAACTACCTCCACAAAGGTCAGGTTATCACTCATTTTTTTAAAGTAATAATCTTCACGAGAACCGATCCAGCGGCTCATCATTTCATCAGTTATTTTCCTTTCCACATTTTTTTGATTCACCATAGCAACGTGCTTAGTTCTAATTAGTTCATTAGGTTTAAATACTTCAACTTTCACTTTGGTTCCTCCCTCATCACTATTAAAAAAAGAAACATACTCCCCAGCTTCCCACTCTCCGGTAAAGCTCGCCCCTTCTCCCCAGGCTTTGCCCCACTCTGGGTAGGACTCTCTGTCTATCAGTTTATTGAACACAAACCCTATTGGTTTATTGATGGTGATCGAATAATTAAGCGTTTTCATGGGCTCTCCTCCTTGCTAAATTTAATTTGTAATCTTTGGCTTACTATATTTAAAATAATATATAAGATTGAAGTTAATTTCAATACATCTTACAAATAAATTGGTTAAAAAAACTGGTTTAAATTTAGCTTAAACTTTTAGGGGCTCGGTTAGTTAAGCATTTCTTTAAATAGTTTGTCGGTTATGGATATTAACAAAAACTTCCACCTGGTAGCCCTGGGCAATACCTTCTTCTTCTCGTCCGTGCTTCCACTGCCATCTAACCTTATAATTGAAATGACACCTCTTTATCTCTGCTTGATTCATTTTATCAAAAGTTCTCAAAAGGTTAATCCTTCAATGGCAGTAATGTTCCTCCAAATCTTATTGAAATGTTCATGGGAAAAAGTGTTGATCCCATGGATCCTGTAGGTGTAGAGTTCGGGTCGGTCAATGAGCACTACTTGATGCTTACTGACGTAGTCTGAGACAAAAGCCGTATCTTCCCCCCTGGGTAGTTCCGGGTATTTTATGCTACTATCTTTTTTGATGAGCATGGTATTCTCCCATATCCTATAACTATTATACGCCTTTATAAAACTATTCCCTGGATCAGCCTTTTTGTATTCAACGGTTTGCCTAGCCAGGAACGAACCACTACTATTAGTCCTCTTCAAGTGATAATACTGGATCTCCAACCGTTTAGGGTCGCTAAGGTCATCGTCGTCCCATTGGCAAATATAATCTCCACTAGCAATATTTAATGATAAGTTTCGTAGCTCTCCTAAAGACCTTTTTGAGGACTTTTTTAAGGACCTTTTTGAGGACTTTTTATTTTTTATAGGGTAATATTTAATTTTTATTTCTTTTTTCCCTACTTGCTCTTTTTCCAACCAGTCATGTATTTCTCCATCGCCTTCTTCTAAGAGTACCAGCTCCAGGTTAGGATAGGTTTGCTCTTTAAAACAGGCGATGGCCTCTTTAGCTAGCTCTATTTTCCTAGAAAAGGTTACCATAAGGCAGGAGATAAGAGGGTAGCTTTCTGACGCCTCTATTGCGGCGTTTGTTGCAGGGTTTGAACCCTGCTCTAAATCATTTTCAGGCATGTTTTTGGACATGCTAGGCCTAGGAACTTTAAGCATTGTCTTACCTCTCTGGAGAAAGTCATATGCCTTATAATCTCCAGTAAAACTCCGCACCAAGGCCGGCTTCTTTAGATATTTGTTGAGGGTATTGGTCGGGTTGTCTAAGAAAACGGCTCTGCTTTTGATTTCGTTTAATAAATCACGCCTTAGTATACCTAAGGAATTAAAAAATGTTCCAAACCTTCCCTTTCCAAATCTTCCTATAAGTGCCTTTGCTGGTAACTCCCAATAGTTGAAATACTCATAGGCTTTAGGGTTTTTACTAACAATGTAACTAATGATGAAGTCGCTTAGACCATTTTCCTCAGTAAATATTTTTGGTTCTGCTAAAATTACTTGGATAGCTTTTTCTAGTAAGGCATCATTTTTTTTTACTTTAATTAGTATAGTACCTAAAGGAGTAATTTGCTTGGGGATAATTGGAGCAGTATCACTTGGGGTGCTGGGTTCCCTTTGATTTATCCAAATGCTTCTCTCGTTAGTTTTTTTCGATAAGTAGCTTTTCTCTGGAGAGAGATTGAGTTGGGGATTAACTTTAGAGATGTATTTTCTGTGGCTTAGCCAAGTTCCCCCTTTCTGGTGCAGGACGAAAAAGTACCAAAATTTTTTTACAAAGGAGGGGAAATATGCTTCATCAGAAAACTTTTTTACTAGCTTAGAGTAATTGGATAAAATAAGCTCCCTGCTCAATTCCTCGTTCCAATAAAAAATATTCCTTTCTTGGTTTTTCTGCTCAGTTTTTTGATTAGCATTTTTCTCACAAAAGAGGTGATAGCAGAGATGTGAGGAATTATGATAATGGTAATTAACTTGGCTCATTTCGACTTAGCCCATTGAAAGGGGGTTCATAATTATACTTTATAAACAAAATTTAGCCGGGCTTAAATGAAGAGAGAAGGAGAAATCATTAGGGTTAATGGTATAATTTTTATGATGCAAGACGGAACTAAAATTAATTATAAGACTAACTGCTTTAGAATAAAAACCCTGGCCGTGAAGGTTGGTAAGGTTACCTTGGGAGGTAATGCCCCTATCGTAATCCAGTCCATGACGACCAGCGATACCATGGATACTGAAAAGGTGGTGGAAGAAATAAAGGGCTTAAAAGATGCTGGGTGTGAGCTGGTCCGGCTTACCGTGCCCAACCTAAAAGCGGCCGAGAATTTAGAAAAGATCAAAAACATTTTGGAGCAGCAGGGTTATTCCGTTCCTCTGGTGGCTGACATTCACTTTACGCCCAACGCCGCCATTAAAGCAGCCGAAATCGTAGAGAAGGTCAGGATCAATCCGGGCAACTTCGCCGATAGGAAACACTTTCGGGTGGTTGACCTAAGTGAAAGAGATTATCAAAATGAGCTTTTAAAGATAGCGGATAAATTTATCCCACTCTTAGAGGTTTGTAAAAAAAATCAGACCACGCTCCGCATCGGCTCCAACCATGGATCGCTTTCCGATAGGATCGTTACCCGCTATGGCGACACCCCCCAGGGCATGGTTGAGTCAGCCTTAGAGTACTTAGACATCGCTGAAGCAAATGATTTTTACAACATTGTATTTTCCATGAAGTCGTCCAACCCCATCGTCATGGTGCATGCTTACCGGATATTGGTCGATAGATTAAAAAATAGATTAAAGCAAGGGCAGGCAGGAAAAAGCAGGCAAGGAATTTACCCCCTTCACCTGGGAGTAACCGAGGCCGGCGATGGCGACGATGGAAGGGTCAAGTCTAGCTTGGGTATAGGAACGCTCTTAAACGAAGGGATCGGGGATACCATAAGGGTTTCTCTGACTGAAGATTCTCGCTATGAAGTCCCCGTAGCCAAGAAAATCATCTCTGCTTTCCCGTCTTTTCTCTTAGATAATCAAGAATATCAGCAGGAGGTTGAAGGCAACCTGGTGGATGATATTGAAAATAAATCTAAAGTAGATTTAAACCAAGCGAGTACATCTATTGAAAAAACTAAACTAGTAGAAGACTTAGGGGAAAACCAGACTCCTAAGGTGATCTTGAAGCTAGATTTAAAGACAACCCCTACTGCTTTAAAAGAAGCAGAGGAAAAGCTACCCGAAAAAAAAGATTTTTTAAACTGGCTTTTAAGTGAAATTGGTTTTCTTTACAACCCACCCTTGGACAAATGGGAAAGTAGCGAAGCCGTGCCGGATTACCTGCTTTTGTCTAAGTCTTTCTCTGAACCTTTCTCTGATGCGAAGCTCGTTGATAAAAAATCGCTGCCACCACAGTTGAAATTAGTTGATAGCTCGGGAAGCCAATCAAGGACATATTACCCTAGCTGGAGGGATTATCAAAGTAACATTAAGGGGATTAATGAAAACCCTGACAAAGATTTTTCTCGACAAAAAACGGCATGGATAAATATTAATTTTGATGAAGTCAGTGAGCTAGAAAAATTAAAAAAAAATTTAGAGGCAGATAAAGCTCGGGAAAATAAAGCTGGCGAAAAAACTGAGGAGGCTAATAAAAAAACCTTCTCAGCTTTGTTTCATGCCAACACTGTCCTAGTAGTCGATAATGCCTCAAAAAGACCGGCCTTTCAGCTAGGGCAGATGATAGTTCGCTTAAAAGCGTTAGGGTTAAACTTTCCGGTTTTAGCTTTATTAAAACAGGATTCATTAAAGCAAGAGGAAGAATCAGAAACTAAGCTGATTAAGATTACGAGTTATTTCGGACCTCTCTTAATAGATAACCTGATTGATGGGATCATCTTAGAGGGGAGAGTAAGCGATAGAATTCATGGCGATAGAACCCATGGCCAACTCGGGGAATTGGTTCAAAGTGCTTTTAAGGTACTACAGGCGGCCCGGAAGAGGATCTTTAAAACGGAATACATATCCTGTCCCTCCTGTGGCAGGACGCTTTTTGATTTGCAAGAGGTAACTGCTAAAATAAAATCGCGTACCGAGCATCTCAAAGGGGTAAAGATTGGTATCATGGGCTGTATCGTGAATGGCCCCGGAGAAATGGCCGATGCAGATTTTGGTTATGTTGGCTCAGGCCCCGGCAAGATAACCCTATACAAAGGAAAAGAACCGGTACTAAAAGGAGTGGCTGCCGAAAAAGCTGTGGATGAACTCATCAACCTTTTAAAAAGAGAAGGCTATTGGCAAGAGAAAAAGTCAATGCTTAAAGATTAAGGTAGTTGCTTTTTTGCTCAATTTTCTAATTAATTTTCTGCTCGATATACCCCGCCACCTCTTTTATAGCCAGTTTATGAATGGCTGAGATAATGGTCTCCATCGTTTGATAGTCGGGTTTTTGTTCGTTTACAGGGAGTTTCATTTTAAAATCAAGACTATTTGAACTTCTTAATTTTTTACCAAAATCAAATTTTCCTAGAATCGACTTTTCCATCGAAGAAGCAAAAAATAGCATAATTTCTTTTGAGTACTCTATTTTGTCATTCCAATAAACACCTGTATCATCTCCTGCACCATAATCATAGTTGCGATAAAAAGTATTACCAAAAATATCAATCGTTATTGAGTTCTTAGGAAAACTTGCAACGGGGTTTGATATATAATTTACAACTCCTGTATTCGTTATTCCTGCCATAACGAAAGGAATGTTACCTAATATTTGATCGTCTTTTTTAAGTCTTCTACCTTGCCTTATTTTATTGAAGATATTTTTATAAGTAAAATCTTTAAACTGAATTTTCCCATTCTCAAAGTCCTCTAAAGCCTGTTTCTCTTGTTCGGTTAATTGGGGATTGCTTAGTCCTATATCAGAAAGGTAGCTTTCCAGTTTTAAAATTTGCTCTGCCTCCAACTCGGCAATGAAAGATTCCATAAACTCAAAATCTATTTCGCCGTTTCGGGTGGGCAGCTGGATTTTAAAATTTAATTTTTTAAGTTTTGTGCTAGATAATTGGCTTCCATAATCAAAACTTTTTAAATTTTGTTTTAAAGCACTTGCAATGAAAGCACCTGTATACGAATTATAATTATGATTAGGTATTTTTAGTGTATGTACTTTCATTTCAACACTAGCCTTGTATGGATGATAAAAAATACCCCCCTCAGTACCGAAAAAGTTTACCGAAATGAAATTTTCAAAATGTCTTGCATTTGAATTTTGCAGCGTATCATAATAACCTAAAATTCCATTATCATCAGATTTTGCAGATATTCTTGGGGTTACTCCATCAAATAACTCATCATTTGATAACAATGAGCCTGTTCCAATCTCAAATAAATCCCCAATTCTAAACTCCCCCCACTCAACTTTTTTTAATTTATCGTTGAGTGGGGAGGTTACTTTCCCACTTCTTCGTCCTCTCGTTTTAGCAGGGTGCTAATCTCCCAAGATAAATAATCACTAACGGTTTTCTTAAAATCCTGCAGGGTTGGCTTGGTATCTATCGGGGCAGTTTGATTCCAGTCCGCACCATTATTAGGGTCTATGTTGCCTTCGTAGTATTCTTTATGCGTAAAAATATTTAGCTTGCTTCTGCCAAAACGCACCAAATCTATCACCTCTTGATAGCGTTCCGCAGCTTGGTCGGTGTCTCTTAAATTAGTACGCGATTTTTTACGGTTGGCCCTGGCGTAGCCATCATTAGTGAAGTCAATGAATTTTACCGTGTCATCTTGATGATGCTTTTCCTTGACTTTGAAGACATAGACATTGGTGTTCACGCTTGATTTGCCAATAAAAATGTCGACGGGCATTTTGATACTTGCCAACAGCGTATGCTGGGCTAAAATTCTTTTATTATATTCCGTAGCCTTGCCCGAACCAGCCGAGTTTTGAATGATAATCGCCGCATAGCCCTTGTTCATCATACTTAGGGCTTTTTCCACAAAGTTCATCCCATTGCCTGGAGCAGAATAAGGAGGGTTTAAGATAAAGGCATCGGCAGGGAAAATAGCGTTGTCATCCGAATTAAAGTAGCCATCAAAATGACGAAGCGAGTCTTTATTCAAAATACGGGAACTGCCATCCCCCATTAGAATCATATTGAGTACCGCTAACATATACACATTGGCTAAGACTTCTAAACCAAGTAGTTGCTCCGTCTTAATTTTCAGTTCTTTTTGAGCCAGTTCATTAGGCGACCTAATGCTACTTTTGGCATCGTCGAGCATTTCATTCATCGCCGCCACCAACAGCCCGGCTGAACCCGTGGCAAAATCCCACACGAAAGAATCCTTATTCACTCGGGCCAGTTTCACTAAAAGCGTAGCCACATAAGAAGGAGTCAGCACCACGTCGTTGAGTTTATCTTGCGAAAAGCCTAACCAGGCATACATCTCATTAAACAACTTGCCCGTGAAATCGGTGGTTAAGCCAATTTTATAGTAAATCCCTAAGTCGTCGATAATTTTAGTAAATACTCGCTTTAGTTGGCTTTCGCCATTCTCCACCCGGTTAATGTTACTGGTGAGGAGCGTGTTAGAAAGCGTCCTTACGATGAGTTGCCTTTTTTCGGTGGGTAGCTCTTTGTGGCTTAAAAAGGAACCTATTTTATTTATCATCAAATCGCCATCCCTATAGCCTTTTTCCGTTGATGACTTGAGGTCTGATTTTTCCAGTGGGGCAACTTTCCCGGCTATGCCCAGACTGGCAATGATAGACCCCGCTACCAAATAAACCCTATCATTTTCTGCTAAGCCTTTTTCATTTTGGTAAATATCGTTGTTGAGCTTGTTAAGGCTTTGGTCAATTTCTCTTTCTCGTCGGGCTTTTACTTTGTTGAGCTCTTCCTCCGCGAGTTGAAGTGTATTAACCTTATCAATAAACGCATCAAAGTTTTCTGGGGCTAAAAATGAAAGGTCATTATAGTCACCTACTTTCTGCCCTGCCCCCAAATTGGCTTTAGCTACGTAATAAACCCCGATTTGGTGCTGGATTTCTCTTTGCTCATCCTCTTCATCCCTATAGCCAGTCATTCCAATAGCAATAACCTTGGTGTAGCTGGTGTGATGCAGGAGGGCGTTGGCATAGTGAACTGCCCCATTGACGGCATACGAGTTGATATTTTTAAAGTGGGGTTCGTTATTGACCGTTCGGTTTTCTACCTGACCGCCTTGGTTGAGCTTTACAAGTTTACCTTTGAGTCCTTTGTATTCGATAAGGATGGGGAAGTAGTTGAGGTTTTTATCTTGAAGTAATATCTTGGCATCGGGTCTATTGCCTCCCGTTCCGCCGTTCTTTGAGAAATAATCGTCAAGGGCTTTGTCAATCTCATCGTTTAGTGCTTCTTGTTCTAATTTATAGTCAAGGTTATACGATTTCAGCCACCCACTTGCTAAGTCAACAATATTCGGTTCAATTGATTTTGCCATTATTTTATAAGTTTTTCTAAAGTATTTTGTATGACTTACAACTATATTTTGACCCCGTTATAACTTTGTTTTTTTTATTAAGTTTAGAAATTGAAGATTTATTTAAACTCATTTATTTAAACTGATTTATAATTTTCTAACCTTACTTAAAAATAATAATACAATAGAACATTATTATACTATAATATCTGATTACACCCACTTCATAACCTCAGCCCAAAGTACCACTCCAAAGCACTACCCCACAACCCCACCTTAAATGCTACCAACCTACCTTTGCTTCTTGTCAATTTTTTCCTTAGGCTTGACCATTGCTTCCTTGGGTCCTTCGATAAATATTTTTTTAGATAACACTGGGGTAGGGTTTAGCAATTCTCGGTTTATCGTCTTTATGAAACCCCTAGGGTTTTTATTAGGCGTCTACTTTGGAGAAAAAGCCCTAAGCTATTTCAAAGAAACTAGGCTCTTAGGGGCAAGTTTTCTAAGCGTCTTTTTACTCCTAATGACCATACCTCACTTGACTAGTTTCTCGCTACTGCTCTTGTTTTTATTTTTGCTGGGGGCCATTGAGGGAGTAATGGAAATTGCTAGCAATGATTTTTTAGTAACCCTACACGGAGAAAAGGTAGCCCCTTACATGAACATGATGCACTTTTTATTCGGCGTAGGAGCAATAATTTCACCAGCCCTGATTGGCTGGAACCTAGAAAATTTTAACTCAATCACCACCGCCTATTCTCTTTTTGCTTTTTGCTTCCTAGTGGGAGGCCTTGGTCTTTTCATCCCCTACAAAAAGAAAGCTACCCAAGGCAAGAAATCTCTTTCTAAAAATAATGCAGCTAAAGGAGCGGTTATCATCATATCTTTAATATTCTTTTTCTACGTGGCTGCGGAAGCCCTGTTCACGGTTTGGATATTTAACTTCACCATTGACACCATATCTTTTTCGCCTTTAGAAGCCGGGGCCATTTCATCCGTATTTTGGGTAGCCTTTACCGTTAGCAGGTTGTTCTGCATTTTTTTATCCACCAAATGGAAGAGCTATAAAATATTACAGCTACTTTTTGCCATAAGCATTTTGTCTCTCTTAGCCTTTTACTTTTTGGGGAGGAATGAACTAGGCATCTTCCTAGCCACCTTCGTCTTAGGTTTCTCCTTTGGCGGTATATTCCCGGCCCTCTTAACCTATGCCCAAGAAAAACTGCGGCTCAACTCTTTAATGATCAGGTCTTTTCTCTTCTTCGCTTGTTTAGGCTCCATTACCTTTCCAACCCTATTAGAGCCTTTTTATCAGGCTGATAAAAAGTTCTTCATTTATTTTCTAACCCTGCTCATCCTTAGTTTCGTTGGGTTGTTTTTCTACCTCAAAAAAATAATAGCTAAAAATTCTATCACAAAGGCAGAAAGTTCTTAGTTACCAAACTTAGCTACTAAACTTGGCTAACTAAATCAAAGCGTTAGACAAAGTGTTAGATTAAAGTGTTAAGTTAAGAGTTAATTAGAAGGTCAAGCATCCACCAAAGACATCCGTCAAACGCTTTGCTCAAACATCAGGCTTTGAATTCTTTGATTTCTTTTTGGGTAGGTGGATTAGCTCCGCTCCTTTGACAATTTATTGCTGCCGCCAGGTTAGCAGAGTTTATCATAGCAACCACGGTCTCTTGACTCATCTGGTCAAACCTATCTCGGTCAAATAATCCCAACCTCTCGATTGAGTTTAAAACATTAGCCATGAAAGTATCCCCGGAGCCAATGGTATCGACTACCTTTACTTTTATGGCAGAAGTTTTATAGCTCCAATTTCGCCAAAATACTTCTACCCCTTTCTCGCCTTTGGTGTATAAGATCAGTTTGCCTTGGTTCTCTTTTTTTCTAGCCCACTTTTCTACTAATTGATCTACTAACCTACCCCTAAGATCATTTTGGGGGTCTCCTCCTGCTTGCTGAGCTTTACTTTGAACCTTACTTTGAGCCTGCTTTAATGCCCTAGAAAATGCCTTAGCAAAAGCCCAGACAAAATCTTCATCACTAATTTTAATCACATCAGCCAAGGCTAAATTTCTTTCGACATTGGCCATGACCTCTTTACTACTCTTCGTAATCAGGGGACGGGCGTTGACGTCATAGGTTATCAGACATTTCTTTTGCTTAAAAGATAGCCCTAAGTTATAATAGTAATCTGCCTTGGGGTTTAGAATACTGGTGAATGACCCTAAGTGGAAGACCTTAATTTCTCTTATCTCTTTTGCTTGGTCTTTGACCTTGTTTTTAACTTTATTTCTAACTTTATTAGAGATGACCTTTTTTTGGTTTATCTCTACCAAGCTCGTACCCTTAATATAAAAGCGGTATTCCAAAAAATCACCTTGAGGGAATATCCAAGCTAAACCCGAAGGACTGGGGCTTCTCTCTACAAAATCTAAGCTGATGTTATTTTCTTTGAAAGCGTCAACGAACATCTGCCCCATGATGTCCTCCGATATTACGTCAAGGTAGAACACTGGCGACCTCAATCTTCCAAGGCCTAAGGCCACGTTAAAGAGTGAGCCTCCCAGATGAGTATGAAATTGGCCGCTCCTTTTTTTCTTGTCGAAGCCTACCATCTTGTTATCCACCAAGCTTTCTCCAGCTATTAAGATAAAATTCTTGT
The DNA here is from genome assembly GCA_963675345.1 of Trididemnum clinides. Taxonomy (NCBI): domain Eukaryota; kingdom Metazoa; phylum Chordata; class Ascidiacea; order Aplousobranchia; family Didemnidae; genus Trididemnum; species Trididemnum clinides. Next base: position 73,563 of record CAVLYW010000127.1, read on the forward strand.
TAGAGTTCTTGTGGTTTTGAGATATAGTTTTTTGAGCCTTTATTTTTTTAATCATTTTTAACTATTTAAATTAACTATCCAAGCATGCTAACACCCTAAATATCAGAGCCTACAATTATTGATCTCTATCTCAAATATCCCACTAGCGCCTAAGGCTTCTAACTCGTCCATGGCATGGTTTATCTGATCTTTTTTTATCATTACTTTGACGGCAACAAAATTCTCATTATCTAAAGAAGAAACGGTGGGAGCTTCCAAGCCCGGGGTTATTTTCTCGGCCTCTTTTAAATTTTCTTTCTTAATGTTGTACTCTAAAACGCTATAGTGATTAGCGATAGTGATGCCTTTTAACCTTTTAATGAAAGACTCTAAGGTTGAAGAGGAAGCTAAATCAGGCTTACTAAAAACTCCCACATAGTACTCGCCCATGGTCTCCCACACCTTTAAATTATTTTCTTTGAGAGTATTGCCCGTCTCTACAATATCCACCACAGCGTCAGCCACCCCCAACTTTAACATCACTTCAATAGACCCATTTAAGACAATTATTTCTAATTGATTTCTTTCTGTATCTAAAAAGTTTTTGGTTATGTTAGGAAAAGAAGTGGCTATTTTTTTCCCTCTTAAACTCTCCGGTCTGGTGTAGTTGAAATCACTTTGACCAGCCAAAGCCAGCCTGCACTTCCCCATTTCTAAAGAGAGCCACTCCTTATAGGGCAGCTCGCTTTCAATCACATTGTCTTTGCCGGTTAGGCCGAGGTCAATTTTGCCATTACAGGTCAGGGTGGGGATGTCATCAGCTCTAAGAAAAATAAAGTCAATTAAAGCATTACTACAGCGGGAATGAAGAATATTATCTTCGGAATTAAAAACATAGCCAGCCCTTTTCAAAACTTTGATGATAGGCTTCCTGAGCCTACCTTTCTTGGGGATAGCTATCCTTAATCTTTTTTTTTCTTGCATGGTTTGTTTGACTATTTATCTTTCCTGCTTTTCTTTTCTTCCAAGCCGCCCATGCTGGTTCTTCTTTTCATTTCTCGTTCAATATCACTAAAGGAAATATTTTTATGGTTAAGCAAAACGAAGCAATGATAAAGCAAATCGCAAAACTCATGGGTAATATCTTTTTTAACCTGAGCCTGAGTAAGCTCAAAGGCTTCTTCCATTATTTTTTTATTTATCTTTTCTGGGCCCTCTTGGTATAGTTTTGCTGTATAGGAAGTATTTGGGCTAGCTTTTTTTTTATCTTTTAAGAGATAGAATATATTTTCTAAAACATTAATATTTTCTTTAAGGTTGTTATCTTTAACTTTAGACATATTTTATCGGAAAGTGTTTATGAGAGAGTTATTAGGAGTTATTAGTAAAGCAAATAAGATAATTTTTATAAAATAATTTTTTAAAGGGAATTATTAGAAATAAATTTAAAAAAATTATACCACATAAATTTAAAAGCAGTTACAAATATTTTTACTTATATTTTTACTTATTCCGATACTTCTCGATCTTAGCTAAATGCTCTGCGTAAGTTATGCTAAAGTCATGGCCCTCTGAATGGTTTTTCTTCGACTTAGAAACAAAAAAAATGAACTGGTGCTTCTCAGGGTTTAAAGCAGCTTTCAAGGAAGAAAGGGTGAAGTTAGAAATGGGGTGAGGGGGAAGTTCCCTGGTATAATAGGTGTTAAACTGAGACTTTAGAGTAAAGTGCCTGGTTCTAATGTTTATTTTCCCATCAACCAGGTTTTCATCGTAAAGGCCTTTTTCTTTGAGAGCATAGATAATGGTGGGGTCAAAACGGAGCTTCATATTTTCTCGCAAACGATTATAAACCACTCCCGCAATGATGGGTTTTTCTCTTTCTAAAATGGTTTCTTTCTCTACTAAGGAGCTTATCACGAAGAGACCTAAGCGATCTTTTTCAGGAATATTTTTTTCATCCAAATAGACGATGACCTTATCTCTAAAGTTACTAAGAGAGCTATCGATTAGATTAGCAATGGAATCGCCATACCTTACCTCGTAGGTGTCTGGGTATAAAAAACCCTCCAAAGAAGTGATATTATTTAAGCCCAACTTTTTTTTTGCTAAGTCAATGGTTTTTGGATCTGAAGTAATCCTTAAGAACGCTTCCCTACTGGAAACTATTTTTTTCTTGGCTAAGCTCTCTCCCACATCGTAAAGGTCTTGGCCCTCCAATATGGTAAGACGCAGGGTTTCTTCTTGGCCACTTAGGAGCTTTTCCACAATGTCCATGAGGCTCATCTGATTATCCAACTCGTAAGTTCCCGCCTTTAATTCTTTATCCAAGCCCAAGAGAGAAAGCAGTTTCAAAGTTATAGCAGCATTTTTAATGATGCCCGCTTCTTCTAGGAAAGCAAAGTCTTTCCTAATAGAACCAATACTCACCAAAACCTTTTTAAAGCCTGCTGGATTATTTCCATTTTTATTTCCATTTGTTGGGTTGGTAGTTTTAAAATCAGTTTTAAAGTTAGGTTGGTTTAACCAAAGCAAAAAAGCAAAACTGGTGATCATCGAGACTACCCCCAAAGCTAAAACACTCAAAAAAAATACTTTTTTCATCTGTTTTTTTATTTAAAATAATAATTCTATCAAGCGATAAAAAAATCACTTAATTTATTGCTTAATATAATGATTTTATAGGGATTTTTTTCTTAATCTAATTAACTTGATTATGATTACTTATCCCGCTAATGGAATAAAAGTAATTTTGTACCCTCTCGTGCATGCTTTTATAAAAACTGTTTTTAAGGAAATCCAAAGAATTTTTTCTGTATAATTGACGATAAACCCTGTAATAAAAAATAAAACTATTTTGCTTCTCTGGGATGACATTATAAGCCGCAGGCAAGTATTTTTCAAAGTGAACCCTTATTTCTCTCTCTGGGAAATCGGCATAATAGTTAGCCAAATAAAGGTAAGGGACTATGAGTTCATCATAATTATTTTTAATGGCATTTAAAAATTGTTCTATAGCGAAAGCCCAGTTCCTTTTTTTATAATTTATTTCTCCTAATCTAAAATAGGCCTGAGCCCGAACCCTACTATAAAAATCTCCTTCTTTTGCTTGAGTTAGGTCAATGATCTTATTTAATTGTTTTTCTATATTCCCCATGTCTCTCTTTTTTTGATAGATCTCGGTCTTCTTTATTTCCAGGTTGACCCTATCTATCGCAAAGACCATGGGGTGACTCAGGCTTGCTGCCTTAGAAAAAAACCTTAGGGCCATGTCATCCAACCCTGCCCTTTGGTGGAGTAGCCCATATACATAAAAAGCATCGGGGCGTAGGGGAAAGAGCTTCATGAGCCGCTTGGCTATTAAGCCCGCCTCACTGTACTTGCCTTGCTCTAAGGAAGTTTGGGCCTTAGAAATTTCTAACTCATAGTTAATGGGATTGAGCTCATTATTGTTCGCTAAGAGGGGAAAAAGAGCCAGTAAGATAAATAAGGAGTTAAAAAAAAATAATGGTTTAAAGATAGTTCTCAAAAAAAAAATTAGAGGCATGCTAAGAATATTTTCTAAAATTATTTTCGGATTAATCTTGCTTCAACTACTAACTATTTTTTTATTAAAAAAATAGTTAAGTTTTTCTCAATGTCTCAGAGCTTTTTTATTTAGAGCTTTCTCATAGACCGCTGAGACCGCAGCTACAAAATTAGCTAAGCCAAATTTCTCTACGCTTTTTAGAGCATTTTTTTGTAGTTGGGAATGTTTTTTTTTATCGCACAGCTTAGTAAAATTTTCTACAAACTCAGCCTGATCTTGCCAGAAAAAACCATTCTCCCCCGGTACGACAACCCCATCTAAATTTTTATCATATTTCACCAGGTTAGGCAACCCGCAAGCCAAAGCCTCGATATAGGTCAGGCCCTGGGTCTCGGTGGTGCTAGCATTGACAAACCCCTGCCCTAAGTGGTAATAATCCGGCACTTCCCCTGGTGGCACCATGCCACTAAAAATCACCCTTTCGTTTAGCCCTAACTTTTTAACTTGCTTAGATATATTTTTCTTTTCTGGGCCATCGCCGACCAAGAGTAGTTTTACTTGTGGCTGCTTTCTCGCTAAAACAGAGAAATGTTTTACTAATTCAACAATGCCTTTTTCTAAAGAAATCCGCCCCACGTAAACGAGCAAGAAACAGTTGGGGGTGATGTTTAATTTTTTTTTTAATTCATTAATTTTCTTTAGATCTTTTTTTCTAAATTTTTCTAAGTCTAATCCCGTAGGAATGACGTGCGAAGGTTTTTTGAAGCCATAGCCGGCAAAGGCTTTTTTTACCTTGGCAGTGGGAAAGATGAGTTCATCTACCGACCCAGCAAAGGAGCAACTATACAACTTAGCTATGGTCTTAAGCCCAAACTGGAAATAGCGGCTGATGAAGTGCATGTAATCCTCATACATAGTGTGGTAGGTGTGGACTAAGGGTATGCTTTTCTTGCGAGCGACTTTCCTTCCCAAGCGACCAATGTTAAATTCCGTATGGGTATGGATGACGTCAAAGTTACAGGCCATTATTTCTCGGTATTTGCTCCTGCTCGTGAACAAGATGAACTTTTGTTCCTGCATGCTCTTAAAAGGTGGGGTTATACCTCCCAGCCTGATAATATTTTCTTTGATATTTTCTTTACTGTTTTCTTCAATGTCTGTCTCGGCATTCCCAACATGGTTCTCATAAGGGGTTCCATTATGCTTTGGGGCTATGACCGTTACCCGGTTGCCCCGGCTCAGCTGCTGCTGCACCAGCAAACTCACCGATATGACTAAGCCATTTATGAGCGGGGTATAAGCGTCTGTAAAGATTCCGATGTGCAAGTCTAAATATTAGTTCACTTTTATCCAAGTGGGGCCAATCGACTTTTTTGCTTCTAAAAAATCATGGGCTTCTGGGATAGAAGAAAAATCAAATTGCTGAGAATAGCGACCAGTTAAGACATTTTTCTCCACCAAAGTAAAATACACTTTAGAATATTTTTTTATCTCTTCTGGGTCTCTGTAGTAGTCAGCTAAACTAGGCCGGGTTAGAAAGAGGCTCCCCTTCTGGCTGAGCCGGGTTGGAGGGAAAGGGTCAACCGTGCCCGTAGCGTTGCCGTAGCTGATGAGCATTCCCCTTTTCTCTAAGCAGTCCAAGGACAAGTCAAAGGTATCTTTACCCAAAGAGTCAAAAACAACCTTGACCCCTTTACCACCAGTGAAATCTTGGACCTGCTCTAAAAAATCTTTTTTAGAAAATCCCTGATCAACTTTACCATCAACTTCACCGTCAGTAAAATCATGCCTTAGCACTAGATCGGCTTTATATTCCCGGGCTATCTGGGCTTTTTCTTCGCTTCCCACCGTAGCAATGACCTTTACTCCGTAATGCCTCAGCCACTCCAGAGCGATGAGACCCACCCCTCCGGTTGCGGCGTAAAACAAAACCGTATCCCCAGCCTGTAGGTTCATTTTCTCTCGGGCTATGCGGTCGATTAGGTATTCCGCAGTGAAACCCCTTAGTAGATTACCAGCCAACCTGCTACTAGGGATAGCCTTAGGAATAGGGAAAAGGAACCTTTCTTTTATATTCCTTAGCTTTTGATAGGCTCCCATGCTGCCAAAGGCATAGCCCACTAGGTCACCTTCTTGATAGGCCTTTACCTGCTTGCCCACTTCTAAGACTTGGCCCATGCCCTCCATTCCCAGAGTCGCCGGTAAGTTCACGGGATAAACCCCCGACCTGAAATAAATGTCAATGAAATTGACCCCAATGGTCTGGTGTTTTATTCTCACCTCGTCCTCGGCCAAGGGTGGTAAAGCAATTTCCTCTAAGATGAGTTCTTTGCTGCTACCGGTTTTATAAAGTCGAAATCCTTGATTGTGCATGCTTAGATTTATTCCTTATTTAATAAAGTTATTCACTATAAAATTTTACTATAACCTTAGTTTAATAGTAAAATTTAACAAAAAGATTAACAAAAGGATTTTTTAAAAATGACAAAAAAATATAACCTTAAACGAAAAATAAATACCCTACTATTAGCGATCATAGGCCTAGCCTATGTCGGCTGTAGTGATGACAGCACGGCGGGGCCTACAGATACACTACCAGCTGGTCCACCAGTCTCAGTAGTTACTGACTTTGTTATTAGCCCAGACAATAGTAATTTATCCGGCTCTGGGGAACAGTTAGAAATTGTAAATAGTGGTTTACTTTATACGTTTATAACGACTATTTCTAACGTTACCAACAGTGATGTTAGAGTTGATTCTATTATATTTCGTAGAGCAACAACAGATAATGGTATAACTCCAAGTGCTGGACAGTTTTTCTCGTCTGGTGCTAGTAGAGTAGTTAGAGTAAATTCTTCTATACGTATTACTAATACTTCTTCTTTGGGTTCATTTTTTACCGGTGAATATAGTGATTCTTTTTATACCGGAGCCTGTGTTGTCGGTAGTTTATTAAATAATCCCGAGGTTAAAACGGAGCATTGTGCAGCAGGTCCCAGGTTAGTCAATGACTTTCAGACCACTGCCCCTACGACAGTAGGTATAGTTATCTCCGACTTTTCGGTTAATGGATTGGGAGATGGGGATACTATCACGGCCACCAATGCACAGGTCTTTGAGTTCGTGATGTCACTTTCTAATACCACGACCAATACTATTTCAAGTGTTTTACTAAACTACGGGCAAAGGGTGAATACAAGTGATCTATCGGTTATCGTACAAGAGAATAGTAATGCTCGTCGTTTTGGTTTTGGTAGTGTCTCCGTGATAAACACTAATTCTTTGGTTAGAGTTACCAATAGTACAATATCTGGTATATTGGGTTCAGTTTTTAATAATCTTTCTGACACTGCTAATTTTTTCACTAATGCTTACAGCAACCATTTTTATTTTGGAGTTTGTACTGGTGGTGATAATGTAGGTCAGTCATCTTGTGTGAATTCACCGGTTAGGATAGAACCCGGATCTGGGCTGATGTTAGGCAACTAAGCTAATATCAAATAAAAAATTTAACAAAAAGATTAACAAAAGGATTTTTTAAAAATGACAAAAAAATATAACTTCAAACGAAAAATAAATACCCTACTATTAGCGATCATAGGCCTAGCCTATGTCGGCTGTAGTGATGACAGCACGGCGGGGCCTACAGATACACTACCAGCTGGTCCACCAGTCTCAGTAGTTACTGACTTTGTTATTAGCCCAGACAATAGTAATTTATCCGGCTCTGGGGAACAGTTAGAAATTGTAAATAGTATTTTACTTTATAGGTTCATAACGACTATTTCTAACGTTACCAACAGTGATGTTAGAGTTGATTCTATTATATTTCGTAGAGCAACAACAGATAATGGTATAACTCCAAGTGCTGGACAGTTTTTCTCGTCTGGTGCTGATACTATAAACACCGATGTTGCTGGTAGAGTAGTTAAAGCTAATTCTTCTATACGTATTACTAATACTTCTTCTTTGGGTTCATTTTTTACTGGCGAATATAGTGATTCTTTTTATACCGGAGCCTGTGTTGTCGGTAGTTTATTAAATAATCCCGGGGTTAAGACCGAGCATTGTGCGCCAGGTCCCAGGTTAGTCAATGATTTTACGGCCGCTGATCCTACAGCGGTAGGTGTGGTTATCTCCGACTTTTCGGTTAATGGATTGGGATCTGGGGATACTATCACGGCCACCAACGACCAGGTCTTTGAGTTCGTGATGTCACTTTCTAATGCCACGACCAATAATATTTCAAGTGTTATACTACGATATGGACAAAGGACAGATATAGCTGATTTATCAGTTATAACCGGTGGAAACGGCATTATAGGTTTTTCAGGGGTTCTTAATATAATTACTAATTCTTCCCTTAGGATAACTAATAGTTTAGATCGTATACAACCTTCAGTTAATTTTTCATTGACTGATGATACTGCTAATTTTTTCACTAATGCTTACAGAAACCATTTTTATTTTGGAGTTTGTACTGCTGGTGATGGTATAGGACGATCCTCTTGTGTGAACTCGCCGGTTAGGATAGAACCCGGATCTGGACTGATGTTAGGCAACTAAGCTAATTATTAGGCTTCATTGCTAAACCTTGGTATTTGATGGATAAATATTTTTTAGAGAGATTTTTTGCTATCTGTTGCCTTAAATGTATCGGTTTCATCATATTTTATAGCCTTTCATTGCTTTTTACTTGTTATTGGACATAACTCTCCCATCTAAGTTTTGGTTTTCAGTAGATAAGATGTCCTAAGGATATTATAAACAATACAATTCATTATCCAGCTTAATTGATTTCTGCCTGTCGTCTTAGCTCTACATACCTTATAACCCAAATCTTTTTTCATCGTTCCAAAGACATGCTCCACCCTTGACCTCACTTTAGATAATTGCTTGTTGTACGCTTTGTCTTCATTACTTAATGCTCTGCTCCTTGTCCCTTTTCTCATTACCTTGTACTTTACCTTCACCAGCCTTGCCTTTCGTTCTAAGTCTTTACTCCTATAAGCCTTATCGGCATACACCTCCTGCTCCCTTCCCGTCAACAGAGATTCAAACTTCTTAATATCATGCACATTAGCAGCAGTAAACCCTTGTCTTTGGATGAGCTTGGTCTTGGCGTCTACATTGATATGACCCTTATAACCAAAATAATATCGTCCACGCTTCTTACTACTACGAGCGTCTTGGTCTATCTGGGGGTTGGTCTTCGTTGAGCTTGCTTGGCGTTTATGCTTGCTTAAAGGTCGGTTAGATGAAGGGATAATGGTAGCATCAATGATAGAAGCCTTGCCTTGTTCCACCCTTAAATCTTGCTTAGCCAATTGCTCATTGATAGTAGTAAAGAGTTTCTCATAGAGCCCTTGTTGCATGACTTTTTCTTTAAACCTCCAATGAGTAGTAAGCTCTGGGACATCTTCGCTGGGGCTAAGACCCACAAACTCCTGATAAGCCGTATGGTCAAGTAAGCTATCTTCTAACATTCCATTACTCATGTGGTAGAGGTGTTGTAAAAACAGCATTTTGATTTTGATGGAGAGAGCTATGGGAGGACGACCGCCTTTACCTTGTTGGGTTTTGTCTATCCCCTTAAAGAGCTTTTCAAGGCTTTCCCAGTCAATGAGTTTATGGATGGCTTGTAGTTTTTGGTGGGTTTTACTTCGTTTTCTATTAGGATTACTAAAGGCTAATGCCTCTGTAAAACTTAATTGTTTTTTCATAACTCAATGATACTCTTTTTTTCCTAGTTTAGCAATGAAGCCTATTAAATATAAAAATTTAACAAAAAGAATTAGCAAAAGGGTTTTAAAAAAATGACAAAAAAATATAACCTTAAACGAAAAATAAATACCCTACTATTAGCCCTCATAGGCCTGGCCTATGTCGGCTGTGGTGATGCTACCGGAAGCACAAATAGTGGGAATCAACTTTCCTCAGATTTAACGGAGCAATTGGGTAATGTATCAATAATTGAATATACAATAAATGGAGTGGAGGAAGGGGGTACCCTAACAGCCTTTAGTAATATGCAGGAGCTTAACTATAGTATAACAGTTTCTAATGCTTATACCAATAGTCTAACTTTTGATATTACTTATCGGCAAACTGTAAATGATAGATTTACAATGGGTACTGCTACTACTGAAGGTAGGATACCTGAAGGTAGAGGCCTAAGTTTGCCTCCTTTCAAACCTGGTTATCAAGTCTCTTCTATAACTATTGGTATGAATTCAATTACTAATATCACTACAACCATAAATAATGCCAACGATCTCTTTACTAATGCAACCTATAACCAGCATTTATATTTAACAACCTGTATTTTAGTACTTTTTAAATTTCAGGATTGTGCTTCCGTGATAACAACTCCTTCCAGCAACTAAAGTAAATTATTATTAATTACTTATCCTATTCCTCTTCTCGTTATCCATTGATCGATTAACGAGTTGGGGAGGAGAATTATTTTGTTCTCAGTATTTTATCTAAGCCTTATCTAAGCCTTTAGTATAAGAAGTTGAAGGTGATGAACTTAGGCTTGGCGATATGTTTATAGTTGAGTACGTTAGCGATACAGCGTAGGATTTTCTTTTTCACTTGAGTTTCGGCCTGCTGGTTAAACTTCACCTCATCATAAATATTTTTTTCTAAGCGACTATGCAGGTCGTTCTTTTTATTCATGGGCACCAGGCCTAAGGAGTTTATTTTTATTTTAATTTGATTCTTCTCTAAATTTTCATACAGGGTTACCATGAGCATGCCGTTCTCGGCCAACTTTTTTTTCTCCTCGATGAACTCTTCGGTTATAGGTTGGTTGTTTAGTAGTACATTGACCTTGTTCTTCAGGGTGTTATCCACCGAACACCTTTCTTGGTTTAGAAAAAGTATCTTCCCGTTCTCCACGATAAAAATATTTTCTGGTAAAACCCCACTTTTGAGGGCAATGTTTTTATTGTGTATCAGGTGTTTCATTTCTCCATGTACCGGTAGAAAATATTTAGGTTTTAGGGTCGAGATAACCTTTTCTATATCCTTTTTATAAGCATGGCCACTGGCATGTACAGCTTTATCGTTATTGGTTATCACCTCCACGCCCTGCTTATAAAAGTTGTTGATGATGTTATCCAAATAGATTTCATTACCCGGTATGACCGAAGAAGATAGCACTAGGGTATCTTTACTAGAAAGGACTAGGTTAGCCATTTTTTTATGGGCCAATTTCCACAGCGAAGAGTTTTTCTCACCTTGGCTGCCAGTAGCTAAAAAAATAACTTTATTCTCCGGATAGTTTTTTATGATCTTTTATGGAACCCAAGATGTCTAAGTAGGGGTCAATTTCCTGGCTTTGCTCTAAGATAGTCAACATATCGTCAATGGAACGACCCAAAGGTATGACAAAGCGATTGTTCTCTAAAGCAATTTTCAGGACCATTTTTATGATACTGATCTGGCTAGAGAAGTGGCTAATGAAAAGGCGATCTTTGGTTTTAATGAGTTCTTCTAAGTTGCCATAGATTTCCTCGTCGCTTATCTTTTTTTTGTCTTTATTAGCATTAGTAGAATCGGATATGAGTAGGGTAACCTTCTCCTTGGCTAGCCCCTTCAAAGTATCCTGCTCTATGTAGCGGTAATCCCCGGTAAGGAAAATATTCCCTACTTCGGTCTTGATGAAATAGCCCAGAGAATCCATAACGCTGTGCTCTAACTCCACTGGCTTCACCACCAGGTGGTCAAAGCTCACTTGGGGTGGCATGGGATAGACCTGGGGATAGCTGATGTTGTTCTTTTTAAAGAAATGCTCTATGATGCTCGCGGTAAAGGGCGAAGCATAAATCGGTATCTCTTTATCTTTTACCAAATATAAAAGGGCCCCATAGTGGTCTAAATGACCGTGAGTTATGAATATTGCTTTTACTTTGTGTAGGTTGTTCTCCAAATACCCAGCGTCTGGGTAATAAAGGATATTCCCTAAGAGCTTTTCTTTCTCGAATTTAACCCCATAGTCAAACAAGATGATTTCTTCGCGGTATTCAATGATGGTGGCATTTTTGCCAATTTCTTCTATTCCTCCTAAGGGAATGATAGTGATATTTTTATTCATTTAATGATTTTTACTTTATTTTGAGATGTATTACGGGAAGTAAAATAAAATTTAACTTAAATTTAGACTTACAATAATATTAATAAACTATTAATATAAATTTATTGTTATTATTATACTTTTAAATTTTATAAAAAGGTAAGATTTAATCAGATTTTTATAATAAATTTCCGGCAAAAGCGTTTAAATTAAATTTAAAAGAAATTTAAAGGCTTAAAAAGAAAGATTGTAAGCCATATATAATTACCTCAATAGATATAAAAATCTGCTAAATAAAAGATAAATCTTTAATATTCTTAAATTTAATTTAAATTTAGTTGGAACTGAATTGCTAAGTTCGCTGGTAATATCTGATACTAATTTCTTTAAAAAAATTAAGGGGTAGAATAAACTAAGTTAATAAGAATTTTGGGGCTTCCCCGCGGTTATAGATAATTCTCTACATAAAACTTCCATATAAGCCTTATAACTCCTTATATGGACTATTACTAAAGCTGAGCCTTGACTTAAAGCTATAGCAATCTAACAGCCTAGAAAAATTAGCCTAAGAAAATCAGTAAGACAAAGCAGCAGTCAATTTCTAATTACCAACATTAGCGTCAATTAGCATTAGCAGCGGCATTGGTAGCTCTAACCGAGTTGTAGCAGTCAATATCATGAAAACTATTAGGAACATTACCAATACAAGTTCCGAAATATAAAGATCGGCTTAGGGAACCGCTGTCTGAAAAATAGTCATCTGTTCGCTTTGTGCTATATGTAATCCTATAATTTCCTAGTATTGGTTCAGTGTTAACTATAAAAAATCCTACTATATCATCAGTAGTTTCAGTTTCTCCTTGAAAGAATTCATTAAAATCTGATGTCCCATATAATATACCTTGTATTAAATTTTCTTGAGTAGTTGCAGAAGCATCAGTAGTATTGTAAACATTAGTAGTATTATTGGTGATGATAATTTCAATATCAACAGATTGACCATTTGTGAGAGATATAGTATCCCCAACTCCCATTCCATTAACGGTCAAAGATAATATCTCTAGAGGAGGACGGACGGTCTCGTTGGGCGAAGCCGTACTCTCCGTGCTACTACACCCGAGCCAGAATAGACAGACGCAGGTCAGTAGTAAAGTATTTATCAAAGCATTATTTTTTCTTTTATGGTTGGGTTTTGTTGTCATTTGTTTTTGTTCCTTTATATTCTATTAAATTTTAACTCTCTATTATACAATAAATATGCTAAATTATCATAATTTCTTACTAGGCTTGGCCTATGGCTTCGTTGCGGTAAAAATTGAAAATGCGTGATTTAGAGATGAAGCCGATATATTTACCGTTATCCACTACCGGTAAATTCCAAGAGCTAGTTTTCTCAAATTTATCTATAATAGAAATCATTTTTTCTCCAACATAAATCACACTGGGATTTTTTTTCATAATATCAGAAATCTTTAGGGTATCTTGTAGTTTTTTATCAAACATTTTATCTCTAACAAAGTCAAGGGTGATATAGCCCACCAACTTACCCGCTTCGTCCACGACTGGAAATATGTTCCTAGTGTTTTTTTTAATGATCTCGATGAGGTCTTTGAAATAGGCTTTATCGCTAACCGGGCTGAAATCTTTTTCAATTAGGGTATCAATGTCCAAGTTAGACAAAATCTTTTCGTCTCGGTTCCCTTTGATGTAGTGTCCTTTTTTGATTAGTCCGCTTAGATAAGGGGAATCGGGGTTGAAGTAGACCACGGTCAGGTAGGAAATAGTAGACACTATCATGAGTGGCACGAAAAGGTCATAGCCCCCCGTGAGCTCAGCAATTAAAAAGATAGCGGTTAGAGGAGCGTACTGAGTGGCGCTAAGCACCCCAGCCATGCCGATAAGAGCAAAGATGGTCTCGGGTAGGGCTACGTTGATGTCCAAGATATTGACCGCTCTAGCGAAAGCAAACCCCCCAAAGCAGCCTAAGAATAGAGAAGGAGCAAAGGTACCCCCAACGCCCCCAGCGCCGGTGGTGAAAGAAAAGGCCAGGCATTTAAAGATGATAATAGCCAAGAAAAAAAGAATACTTAAAGCCGGCACGGAGTTAAAAAGAGAAACCATTTCTATGTTGTCCCCGATGATGGCGTGGCTCTCGTGGTTAAGGATATGGGATATAGTGGTGTAGCCTTCGCCGTAAAGGACCGGAAAAAAGTAAATACATAGTGAAAGCAAAGAGACCCCCACCAGGTAGCGTAGGAGTTGATTAGGTATCTTTTCAAACTTCTTCTCAAACCAGGCATTACTAACCGTGAAAAACTTAGCTATCAGGGCCATGGCTATACCCAAAAGTATGAAATAAAAGGTGTTGCTAAACTCAAACTCGTAAGCAGTACGAAAGGCAAATAAGGTTTTATCTTCGTAAAGGAAGATAGAAATCAGAGTAGCTGACAGGGAGGCTGTTAGTAGAGCGATAAAACTATTTAAAGTTATACTAAAGAGTATCACTTCTATACTAAAGATTAGCCCGGTGATGGGAGCATTAAATATAGCTGATATCACCGCCGCTGAACCACACCCAATGAGAAGTATCCTTTCCTTGGTGCTAAGCAGTAGTGTCCGCCCCACGTTGGAACCCATGGCCGAGCCCACCATGACGACTGGGGCTTCCAACCCGGCTGAGCCGCCAAAGCCCACCGTTAGGGAGCTAGTGATGAACCGAGAGTATATTTTTTTGGGGCTAATTTTACCAGACTTTTTAAAAATAGAAAAGAGTACATCGCTTATGGCATGCTTGCTTTCATCTGCCTCATCTTTCTCAGGCTTAGTTATTTCTCCTTTCCCCCGTTTCTTTTCTCTATTGATCAAATGGTTCATGAGGATCGCCAATAAAATCCCTAAGAAAGGAAAGAGGTAATAATAGGCCGAGATTTTTTCTAAGGACTGAACTAATTCTCCGATGTGGTGGGTGAGCTTTTTTAGTCCAATAGCCGCTAAACCAGCCCCTAAGCCGATAAAGGCGCTAGTCAAGATGATGAAGTGGTACTGAGAAATATATCTCTTACGCCACTTAATAAATTTAATGATAAAATTGGTGGATCTTCTCAAAAGTAGGTATTTAAGTGAATATTCTCACCTCTCCTAGAAAGGATAATACAAGTATTAATTATTATTAATTAATCGACGCTATATCTTATCATAACAATAATGATAGCTATGATTATTTGTTAGGATTGCTTAGAATAATTATTTAGAATATTAGGTTTTTGTGTTTAAAGTTGGTTTCGGGGTGTTGGGTGTGGAATGATTAGAAAAAAAATTAAATTGGTTATTGCTCCGGTCAAAAACTGGGTTAGGCTTATTAGGATTGTCAGCTAAGTTATCAGGCAAGTTATTTTCTGTTGTAGCATCCACCGCTGGAGTAACGTACTCCGAAAATTGTTTATAGATTATTTCTGCTATGCCAAACTTGGTATTTTTAGCTAAGTCCTCGCTCCTAGTCTTTAAGAGAAAATCTTTAAATATTTTTTCACCTTGGTTTTCCTCGATTAGGTCGCTTTTGATGACGTTGTCGTTCATGCTTTTAAACATTTGGTAGACCAGTATGGACTCAAAGGCTTCAGCCGCAGCTTTCAGTTTGGCTTGGCCTCTATTAGACTTCCCTCCGGCGATCTTTAACTTATCCAAAGTTTCATTATAAAAATTATCATTAGGGTTAATGGGGTTTATGCTAAGCATGCTAGGTCCTTTATTGTAAGATAATTTCTGCGTTTAGTACCCCGCTACGACGTAGGGCATAGAGCAGAGAAGGTATTTTGTCTCGAATATTTTCATTGCGACTATTTAAATAATCAAAGAGTTCGCCAATGGTGGCAAAAGAATTTTTCACCTCAGGGTTGCTGTTACTGGTTTCATCCGTAAAAAAACCAGTACCCAGAAGGTTATTGTTTTGCCCATTGTTCTCCAGGGGAAGAGATATATAGGAACTGTCGATGGCTAAGTTTTTTCCCGAAACTACGATGCCGGTTTCCGTATCAATGACCACTTTATTCCTGGTTTCAATTTCAATCTTGGTGCTCAAGATGTCTTGGATTAGTTGGTCTTGGTTTTCCCGGTCTGAGTTGGTGTCTGAGCTGGTGAGGCTCAGCGAAAGCCTCTTTTGTCCCAAGACGATGACGTTGAGCTGCTCCCTAAAGCTCTCACTTAATTTATTTTTAATATCTAAGATATTGCCCGAGTAGTAGCTATTTAATTTTAGATTAAGCGGAAAAGTATATTCATTTAAAGCAATCTCAGAGAAATCCCTTTCGACAATACCCCCCGAAGCTATACGCCCTCGGGTTAGGTGATCTGCTTCAGTGGTGATAATCCCACTTCCGACTAAGTAGGTCGTCCCACCCGAGTTCCGCAAAGGAGAGGCTATGAGAAAGCCATTATCAATGCTCCGGGCGTCGCCTATGGAAGCAACCGTTATATCGACCAGGTCGCCTTTGTTGAGGTAACCTGAGGTCTCAGCGCTGACGATGACTGAAGCCACATTGCGTGGACTTAAATCTTGATTCACCCCACGAAGCCCATAATTCTTTAGGATATTCTTCAAGCTCTCACTGGTATAAACACTCCGCCTATCTCCCGTTCCTCCTAGCCCTACCACTAGCCCATAGCCGGTAAAGAAATTCTTTTTTTCACTACCAACGTTGATAATGTCCTTTAAGTCCACCTCTAAAGCAAAGATCAGCGAAGTGACTAAAAAGCAAAAGATTAGCATAACCTTTTTGTTGATAATGTTTTTACCATACTTCACTAATTTGTACTTCAGTAATTTTTCCACGATTTTGCTACTTTACTCTTGTATCGATAATAGTATCGGCAATAATCTTTTTTTAAAAGAAATATTTTAAGGGGCTTTTATTGTAGTTTAAGTAAAGAATTTAAAGAAGTAATTAAGGGAATTATAAGGGAGTTGGTCGCCCCGATGTTCCACGTGGAACATCGGGGCTAGCTAGGGCTTTAGTACTAATTATATGATCTAATATAAGGCTTGCTTAATAAAGCCCCAACAAGGGTCTCATTAAGCAAGCCTTATTATAAGAAGCCCTATTCAGCAGACTTTTTGTTGGGTTTGTCGGGGATAGCGTACCCTCGGAGCTGATTATACTTAGCTATCTGCTCTGGGGTAAGTAGCTCTTTCATACTCAAGTGGTAATAGAGATGGTTAGCCCGGAGTTTCCCGTAGAGGTCGGCACTTTTGCTCACCTGCTTTTCTAGAGTCTCTGGGGTAATGGCTTCGTCTTTAAAGAGCCTGTCTAATTCCTTTTCAGCTTCTATGAGTTTTTCTCCAATCTCTATGGAAGCCTTTTTCATCTCTTGGAATAGGTTTTCTGTGGCGGCATATTCATCTGGGCTTAGAGAAAGGCTTTGGTCCAGGTAAGCATCCAAAACATGCCGCGGCCCCGGGTAGCCATTTAGTTCAGCGGCCTTAGCCATACCTCCAAAGGGGGTTCCCGAGCCATTTTTTATGCCTTCTATATCACTGGGAAGCAGAGCTTTTATGCCTTGACTTTCCTGCCCAGCATACTTTGAGTGCAGGTGATGCTGGTGTCCGCCATGTCCGTCATGGTCATTGTCGGTGCTTGAAGCCCTATGTTGTCCCATGAGTTGCCCCATGAAGTAGCCCCCAGAGAAACCTAGCAAGACTAAAAATAAAGCCAAGCAAAAAATTAAAGTTAGAGATAAAGTTGATAGAGAAGCCTTTGATTTTAAAGACTCTGGTTTAAGGTTGGTTTTTTTATTCATTTTGTTTTGTTAGTTTTCCTCGTTATTGTTATATTTTTTTTCCATGTTCCACGTGGAACATGTTTCTTTTTTCTTTTTGGGTGGCAGGCCTTTATGGAATAAGGTTTTGAAATAAGTTCTTTATCTAAATAAGTTGTACCTTAAAATGCAGTAAAGGGCGGCTATGCCATCTTTCCAAGTAATCTTTTTGCCCTCTTCGTAGGTCCTACCGTTGTAGTCAATCCCTACCTCAAATATCTTACATTTTTTTAGCTTCACTATTTTGGCTGTGATTTCTATCTCAAAACCAAAGCGATTCTCTTTTAAATTTATTTGTTTTAGTACTGAAGACTTAAATACTTTAAAGCAAGTTTCTACGTCGGTTAAATTGATATTGGTCAAAAGGTTGGAAAAAAAAGTTATTAGCCCGTTAGCTAAGCGATGGTGAAAGTATATAACCCTATGCCTTTCCCCTAAAAAGCGACTGCCATAAACCACGTCAGCATCATTTTCTATAAAGGGAGAAATGAGAGTAGCATAGTCGCGGGGGCTATATTCCAAATCTGCATCTTGGATTAAAATTAAATCCCCTTTCGCTTCTTTAAAGCCTTGTCGGAGGGCATACCCCTTACCTCGGTTCTTGTCTAAGAAGATTTTTTTGACTTCTGGGTAATTGATTTTTTTTAAAATATCCCTAGTCCCGTCTACTGAAAAGTCATCAACGACTATGATTTCCATCACCTTGTAGCTAGCTTTTCTAACTTCTTTAATGATGGTTTCAAGGGTATTTTTTTCATTAAAGCAAGGGATAACGACAGAAAGCCTTGGTTTCTTTTTGTTTTTCATTTTTTGGGTTTGAATCCTTCTAAAAGAGAGTCGCCTCTTAGTTTTAAATTTAGTTCATAAAAGTTATTGCTACAGGGGAGTTTCTCATCGTAGCAAAAAGAATTTTTTGCTTGCAGGAAAGTTATGCCTTTTATCACAGTTTTTTTAAACTCCGCATTATCTAATTTAGCTTTGAATCCGGGAGTTAGTGGCTTTAAAAACATTTTTTCCTGCCAGAATGGAGCATAGTTCTTACGGTTGACAAAAGTAAAAGCTAAGCTCATAACCATTATCAAAATGAAAAAGTATAATTTGAGATTTTTTTCAAAGTTTTTAATTCTGCTCAGTGATATAAGCAATTTTTTTTCGTCAAATAATAAAATAGGAAAGGCGAATAAAGTGGCTATAATACCAAAGGCAAACCTGATGTCGGGAGCACTATTGTACCAAAAAACTAAGTTTAAAAGGCAAACCAAATAGACTACTAAATATTTTTTATTTTTAATATTTCTAATAAAGATAATATTTCTAATAAAAAATAAGCTGGTAAGTAAAAATGAGATCAAGGCTAACACCACATAAATTTTTAATAAATTACTAACTTTACTTAGTTTATCAAACCAAAGAGGGATCCATTCATAAAACCTTAAATTCAAAGTCTGCTCCAAACTGGTGGTATAGTTGGGAACCCTAGCCCAGGCCAAGATCACTTGTTTTATTTCTTCAACCTCAGCTGAAGGCAGTTTCCAATCAGGGTTAAAAATATCAATGGCTGGGAAGGGGAAAATGAGATAGCCAGAAGTATAATAGTTTTTTATCAGCCAAGGCACTATGATAAAAGCCATGGCGACCCCTAGGGGTAAAATATTTTTTAATTTGATGTTTTTATGATTTTTAAGCAACAAATAAATTGGAAGAATAAAGATTAATATAGTTGATAGCTTTAAAGTTAATAAAAGGCTGGTAGTCAAAAAAAGAAAAAAGATGAAGGGAAAAGAGTAATTAGTTTCATCTGAATTCTCTAAATATCTTAATAATAAATAGACGCTTAGAAGATTAGCCATTAGGTCAGGGGTTGGAGAATCAATGGTTTTCAAGATCATTAGCAAGTTCACTAAAGCGACTAAGATAAAAAATAACTTTAGTTTTATGTCCTTTATTTGCAGTGATTTAAAAATATAGCTAAGGAAAATTATTCCCCATAAGCCATTCAAAAAATAGGGGGTTTGATTAAAAGTGGTAGTTCCCATACTGCTCGATAAACTCCCTACCCCTCCCCAGAAACCTCTTAAGAAACTTCCTAAGGCAGCATTTAAGTTAAAAAAGCTATTGTTAAAGGCAAAGCGTTCATGAAGGTTGCCCAGTCCGGGAACCACGGGGAACTCCTCTATCCACTTAATCGATTGGGTGTGATAAAGTAGGGAGTCGCTTATGTTCGGGTAAGTGCTATTAATAAAGCTAAAAATTATTAAAAGGGGTAGGAGGTAGCCCATGGAGTAGCTGTGGCCTATGGGTTTTGTCTCATGCGTTTTCATCCCATGCTTCAACAATATTTTTTTTTTAACCATTAGGTAAATTCCTGTCATAGCTAAAATAATGGGTAAGATTAAAACTAAGCCGTCAGTCCTGAAGAAAATACCATAGTACATAAAATAACCCGTTAAAAAAATCAAACCTAAGATGATCTTGTCATGCAAGTTAAGTCGGCCTTTGCTAAAAAAAATTTCGTTTAAGAAGTGCCCATTTCCCAGAAAAAGAAAAAGAGAAAAAATACCGCTTAGTAATGTTAGGAGCATGGGATGATTAGTTAAACCTAATGTTAAAGCTAGTGGTTGTCCATAGATTAATATTAATTAATATGAGACTAATATTTTAGCATATAAAAATTACTATTCTTGTAATATGGAGTTAAGAATAAGGGATAGAGATTGCTCTCTGCTATCATTAAACTTTGTAGCCAGCTTTTATATTGAATCGAGAAGCTACAGAAGCTGCTTAGATTGCTAATTTTCGCTACTAACTTTTAGTCGGTGAATTTTTCTTCGGCGAATTTTTCTCTATTCGATGGTTTTTTTGTGTCACAGACTTGATGTAAGAGTCATACTTTTTGAGCATGAACACTAAAAAAAATCCATAATAAGAAAGCCCATAAGATAAAAGTCCGTAAATTAAAAAAGAAGCAAATTCTTTTGCACTAATAATGCTCAAGATTGTTGTGCAAACAATGGGTATAACTAAAACCCCTAGGCTTTTCTTTAAAAAGTTTTCTGAGTAATTCCCGTTTACTTTTAAGGCGGTCAATGAATAGAGCAGGGTTAGCAGGACAATTATTTTATCAATATGGTCATAGTCGTAACCTAGAAGTTTAATTTTATTGCTGATAGAAAGAGGGGTAAAGTTAACTAAATCATAGAGAGCAAAAGGTAGTGTTACTAACAAGAAGCCTAAGGCAATGACTGTACAATATTTGAGGCTGGTAGAAAATGAGTTTTTCTTAGCTAAGATAAAAAAAATTACTGGGGAAATTAAAATAAAATTAATTTTCCAGGAAAAAACCACACCCAATAAAAAAGCAATGATGCCTGGTTTAAGGCTGAAATGGCCATCGACCTTCTCTACTAGATAAACCGAAAGCATAGTTATTAAAGCGCTAACCGTGAAAAAATCGCTTCCGGTGATATATTCATAAAAAAAGACAGGGGAGCTAAAAGAAAAAATGACTAACAGTAAAACTGTAAAGCTACTATTTCTGCCACTTTTTTTCAATAAAAAAATCGTGAATGCTATTAGCCAAAAGATGTTTTGATAAGCTGAATCCCCTAGGATAATATAGAAAGGAGAAGAAATGAAAAAAGCTCCGGGGAAAGAGCTGATGGGACCATTTAAGTATGTCTTAACGTAATAAGGGAAGTTCCCCTTTAAAATTTCTTCTATTCCTTTATTGTTAGCGTCGGCCCTATCGCTTCCATGAAGGCTGTTACCAGGGTTAAAAACTTCTCCTAGATAATTTTCTAAGGGATGAAAAATTAAAAATGTACTGATACATACGAGTATAAATATCCCAAATGATAAACGCTCATTCTTAGAATACCAGCTATATAAAAAAGAGATAAATTTTCTATTTAATATAGCTGCTATTATCATGAGTAACCCTAAAAAGTAAATAGCAATTCCTAAGTTACCTAAAGCTTTGTGGGGTAAATGAATTGAAATAAAAAAGGTCCCTACAAAGAGTAGAAAGGCTAAGTGAAGTTTTTCCCTCTGGGTTTTAGGGGTGATTATGGGTTTAGTCATTTACAGCTTCTTTTTGTCTCACTTAACTACGCCTTTCCTATCCCAAGGGAAAAAAATGAAGTAAGGACTACCCTTGATGGCCCACTTAGGCACAGCTCCGATAAAGCGAGAATCTAGGGACTCATCACGGTTATCCCCTAAAACGAAAAGGTGATCTTCGGGAACGATGACGGGGCCAAAGCTGTCTCTAAAATTGACGGTGTAATAAACCTCTGGCTCAAAGGGCCAATCTTGGCTAGAAAATTCTTCCCCGGGGGTTATGAGGTCTTCGCCTAATCGTAAAGGATGAGTAAAGGTCTGGTTGGGCCTTGATTTAGCAGAGTAAGGCAGGGGTTCTTGGTATATTTTAAAGGTGTCAATGTAAGGGTCAACTCGGTATTCTTTAGTTCGGTTTATCCTTTGATCGTTCACGTAAAGCACCTTGCTCCTTATTTCTACTTTATCACCCGGCCCAGCAATGTAACGTTTGACATACTCTTTAGTGTTATCGATGTATTTATTGGGGTAAAAATTAACTGGTTTTACAAAGTCATCACTGAGTAGCCTAAAGACTATCTCATAAACCAAGAAAAAGGGGCTGTTGACTAAAACAGTGCCTATAATACTGGCGCCAGCGATGGGAGTTGATAAATACCTTTTATACCAAGGCTTTTCCTTAGAGAAGGCATAGTTCATCACAAAGGTCTTTTTTTCGCTGGAATAAATATTAAAGTTTTCTTTTATGCTTTCCTGATTACCTTCATAAACCGATTCGTGAAGGTGAAGGATGGCTTTCCTATCCAAAGTATCGATAACGATGTAGTTTTTCTCGTTATCCAAAAAGAAATAAGAATTTAAATCTATGATGCCCTTGAACTTAGATTCTTCATTTAGTTGGGCTAAGAGCGGGTAGTTCCTTTCACTGATATCGACGATGAGGTCATAAAAAACCTCTTCCCTAGGCCCATTGATGATGATGACATCCCCTATTTCTGGCTCTCTTACGGCAGGTAGTCGATACCCAGTTTTTTCATCGGCGAAAGGGAGCTTCAACCCATAATAAAAGCGATTACCGATTAAAATATCGCCTTGCCTAAAAGTAGGTATCATGGAGGCTGTGGGAATTCGGTAGACAACCCCCAAAAAAGAGCGGATGATCAGAACGATAATGATCGCCCATAAGTACTCTTTGCTATGTTTCTTCCAGTTTACAATATATTCAATTGAATCTAAGTAGAGCTTGTTGATGATCTTCTTCATATAGAGATGTTTTTAAAGATACTTTGTATGGTGGGTGGTAAAGCCGAGTAGTGCTAGCAAGGTAGTGCTAAGCCAAATATCGCTACTGCTTATTACTCCTAGTTTACTCTTTAGTAGTAAAGTAAATGATAGGCGTGCTTACCCCTCCTTTGTCTTGCTGGTTGACTAATTCCATGATTAAAGAGTAGTCACTAGCTGGAAACAGGTCCTGGATAGCAAAAGAAAGTTTTCCCTCTGCTTCAGTGATTTCTTCTTGGGGGATCATTAGCTCTTCGCCTAAATCCAAGATGATCGACACATCTTCCTCGTGGATGTCAACGATCTTAACTGAAATGTGCTTGATGTCCTCGAGGCTGTATTCTCCTTGGGGGTCAAAGATAAACTCCACTTTGTCGCTCTGGGTGGAAGCTATTTTTAAGTCATTTAGTTTCATTAGGAAACTGTTGCTAGTTGCTGCACCGGTCTCGGCTGAGCCAGGGGCATTTGCAGTATCAATGGTAAAAGTAGAGATGCGAGGGACAAAGGTGATCACCATGAGACTAAAAAGCATGATGATGAGAAAAGGAATGGTCGAACGATAGAGGAATAAAATTGGCTTTTTAAAGCGATAACTAGCGATAAACAAATTAAGTCCCACTGGCGGGGTGATATAGCCTATCTCTAAGTTGACTAAAAAAATTATAGCGAAGTGGTAGGGGTCAATGCCATACTTTTCTACAATGGGTATTAAAAGAGGAAGGATGATGAGAATGGCAGAAAAAATATCTAAGAAACAACCAGCAATGAGCAGCAAGGCATTCAAGGTGAGAAGAAAAGCGACCTTTGAAGTTAGTATAGAAGAAATGTAAAAGAATATCTTATCCGGTAGCTGGACATAAACGATGTAATTAGTAAAGATGAAGGCCGTGGCCATGATGATGAAAATTCCCCCAGAAAGTTTGAGGGCACTCACGGTCGTGTCAGTGAAATCCCGACTCAGAGTAAGCTCTTTTTTAATGAAGAAAATGACGATGAAGACGTAAAGGGCTGTGATGACGCTGGCCTCTAAAACGGTGAACCAACCCGAATAAATTCCCCCATAAATGAGAAAAGGTAGAGGGATTTCCCATTTTGCTTCTTTTATTGAGGCCCAGGCCTCTGATAAGGAAAATTTAGCTTTAGCCTTTTTCCTTTCCTTAAATAGGGAATAAACGAAGAAACCACCCATCAAGATAAAAGATGGTAACAAAGCCACCTTGAAAAGCGTTTCAATGTCCACTCGGTTTTCTACTAAAGCATTTTGATTGGAAACAATTGCGTAGATGATGACTGGAAGGGAAGGAGCTAAGAGTAACCCAATGCTGCCCGAAGCGGTTATAAGTCCGTGGGAAAAATGCTCGTCATCGCTACTCTTTTTCAAGAGGGGGTAAAAGAGACCACCCAAAGCGAGTATGCTCACCCCACTGGCTCCGGTAAGAGCGGTGAACAGGGCCATTATGACCACGATGATAAAAGAATTAGAACCGGGGATGAAGGGGAAACATTTTTGGGTAACGTTTAAAATCCTTTTGGGACTGCCACAAGAAGATAGCACATAGCCAGCAAAAGTAAAAAGAGGTATGGCCGAAATGAATTCTTGAGACTGTAGTTTTTGAAAGCTCACCACAGTGGAGAGCAGGGGGATGTCCGCAGTGAAAAATAGATAGCTGGAAATGAGCAAAAGCATCACATAAAGCGGGGTTCCCAGCAAAAGGAAAAAGAATGATAAAAGGGTAACTAAAATGCTCAATTTATAAGTTTTGGTTTATATATAAAGTTGTTTAATTTTCTGCTTCTAATTTTTGGCCCTCATTAGCCTCTTTATTAACCTTTAACAAGAATCCATTGCAGAGCCTTACCGTGTAAAAAACTAAACTAGCCACAACAAAAAAAATATAAGGAAGGTCCAACATCCACTTTTTAAGGGAAAGGAAAGCCACATCCCCGCCTAAAAATTCTTGCCTGAGGTGGAGGATAAAGATACCACCTAAAATGAGAGTAGCTAACCAAGCGAGCCCCTCTTTTAGTAAGACCAAAAAGCGGACTTCTTCAACTTTTTTAAAGATCTCTATTTTAATGTTTTCATTGTTCCGGATGGCAAGGGCGGCGCCATATAAAGCCGACAGAGCAAAGAGGTAGCTGCTCACCGGGTCTATCCAGAGGAAAGCATCTTTTAGGAAAATCCGCAGAAAAGTCTGCAGGGCATAAAGAAAGAAACTAACGCTGAAAAACAAGGCCGCTATGAACTTCACTAAGCGAAGGACGACCTTTTCTGTGCTGAGTAAAAAATTGAGCAAGGGAGCTATTGATTAAACTTGATTGAACTAACTTTACTAATAAATTTACTAATAAAACTCCAGGTGTTTGCCTTTAACTAAGAAGACTTCAAGAGCTGCTCTATCTTATTCACGAGCGGTTTAGGGAATAGCTCAAGAAGAGAGCCGGTTTGCTTTTCTACCTCGCTCCAGCTAACCTGGGCTTGGTTAATTTTAATGCCGCTGTCTTTGATAACCTTTAGAGTATCCCTATCCGACTTGCGGATAACGGGCTTGTAGGACTCTATATTCTTAACCACGCCCGAGGTAACCCACTTTTTTTCTTGACTGCTTAACGAAGCCCATTTTTTGTTAGAAAGCACGACCCCGCTGGACACCAAGGTGATGGGAAAGTCTAGCATATAATTGACCTCTTTGTACCACTGCAGAGAAACCAAGGCGGTCGGTGTCGTATAAACTCCATCAATAAGCCCTGTCTGTAGGGAAGGCAACACCTCAGTGAAGCTCACGGGTATGGCTGGAATATCCAGTCGTTTAAATATTTCATTGCCAAAACGATCCCCTTTCCAGAGCCACATCTTGCTTTTCCTAATGTCCGCTAGCGACTTCACATTTTTTTTAGAGTAGAAATAGGCATAGCCCACATCGACCAGCTCCACCAAGTAATAATCTTTTTTCTTAAAATAGACATTGAGGTCATCTTTAATATTCTTATAAACGTGGTCTAACTCTTTATGGGTTTTGATTAAGCCCGGCACTTCTAAGATCCTTGACTCATCCACTATCGCCCCTAACCCATTCCCGGTAAAGAAACCTCCATCTATTTGCTGGAAGCGAATTTTTTCCTCCATCTCTTTTTCATCGCCCTGAACCCCACCATAAAAGACCTTTAAAACGAGTTTTTTGTTGCTCTCTTTGTAGATGTCCCTAGCGATGCTATTGATCACCTTCCCCCAAGTGGAGGACTTCGGAGCCAGGGTAGCAAACTTGATGGTCTTTCTTCCTGACTGAGAGAAAAGGGTAGCCAGGCTAAGAAGAGCCAAGGTGCTAAGTAAAAAAAATACTCTATAAAAAGATAACTTATCGAAGTGGTTTAGTTTTTTATTCATAGTAAGGTAATTATAGCATAACTCTTAAATTAAGAAAATATCAAAACACATGAGTTGAATATATTAGCTAAACATAATTAGCATATCGACTAATTTTCCTCCTGTTCAATTTCTCTTTTGAATTTGTAAATCATTGATGAATAGGTAAAAAAAGTAAAAAATGGATAAACCAGGATTTAAGCATAATAAAATTGTAGAATAAAAAAAAGAGCCGTAAAAAAGCATGGCAGATAAAAGAGTAGTTTTGATTACGGGAGCAAACCAGGGAATTGGCTTCTCAGTGGCCCAGGAGTTTTCTAAGCTGCCCGACCACATCGTCATTTTAACTGCGAGAAACCGAGTAAGAGGCCTGGAAGCCCTACAAAAAATAGAAAGTGGGGCAGAAAAGTTAGTAGGAAAATTAGGAAAGGCTAACCCCTGTTTTTTCCACCAGTTAGACGTTACCCAGGAAAGCGACATTGTCCAAACCCGGGACTTCGTCAAAGAAAAGTTTGGCCGTTTGGACGTGCTCATCAACAATGCCGGCATCAACTATGACACCTGGCAAAACGTTGTTTCAGCCGACCTTGAAGAGGTAAGAGAAACCTTTGCTACTAATTTATTTGGGGTTTGGCGGCTCTGTCAGGCTTTCATGCCTTTACTGCAAGGTAGACGAACTAGTAATATCGTCAACATTAGTAGCGGCTCTGGGAGCTTTAACTCTCAGACTGGCGGCACTCCTGGCTACAGCTTATCCAAATTTGCCTTGAATGGACTTACCCTACAGTTGGCTAACTCTTTAAGGTCAGCTAATGTCATGGTGAGTAGCGTTTGTCCGGGCTGGGTCCGGACCAAGATGGGAGGAGCCGCTCCCAAAAGCCCTGAGGCGGCGGCTAAAGAGATCGTTTGGGTTAGCCAACTAAAAGACTTCTCCAACAGCGGTAAATTTTTTAGAGCTAAAAAAGAGATACCGTGGTAGAATTCTTAATAGTTCATTGAGTTATTAACTATTTGGCTTCATTGCTAAACTAGGAAAAAAAGAGTATCATTGAGTTATGAAAAAACAATTAAGTTTTACAGAGGCATTAGCCTTTAGTAATCCTAATAGAAAACGAAGTAAAACCCACCAAAAACTACAAGCCATCCATAAACTCATTGACTGGGAAAGCCTTGAAAAGCTCTTTAAGGGGATAGACAAAACCCAACAAGGTAAAGGCGGTCGTCCTCCCATAGCTCTCTCCATCAAAATCAAAATGCTGTTTTTACAACACCTCTACCACATGAGTAATGGAATGTTAGAAGATAGCTTACTTGACCATACGGCTTATCAGGAGTTTGTGGGTCTTAGCCCCAGCGAAGATGTCCCAGAGCTTACTACTCATTGGAGGTTTAAAGAAAAAGTCATGCAACAAGGGCTCTATGAGAAACTCTTTACTACTATCAATGAGCAATTGGCTAAGCAAGATTTAAGGGTGGAACAAGGCAAGGCTTCTATCATTGATGCTACCATTATCCCTTCATCTAACCGACCTTTAAGCAAGCATAAACGCCAAGCAAGCTCAACGAAGACCAACCCCCAGATAGACCAAGACGCTCGTAGTAGTAAGAAGCGTGGACGATATTATTTTGGTTATAAGGGTCATATCAATGTAGACGCCAAGACCAAGCTCATCCAAAGACAAGGGTTTACTGCTGCTAATGTGCATGATATTAAGAAGTTTGAATCTCTGTTGACGGGAAGGGAGCAGGAGGTGTATGCCGATAAGGCTTATAGGAGTAAAGACTTAGAACGAAAGGCAAGGCTGGTGAAGGTAAAGTACAAGGTAATGAGAAAAGGGACAAGAAGCAGAGCATTAAGTAAGGAAGACAAAGCGTACAACAAGCAATTATCTAAAGTGAGGTCAAGGGTGGAGCATGTCTTTGGAACGATGAAAAAAGATTTGGGTTATAAGGTGTGTAGAGCTAAGACGATAGGCAGAAATCAATTAAGCTGGATAATGAATTGTGTTGTTTATAATATCCTTAGGACATCTTATCTGCTGAAAACCAAAACTTAGATGGGAGAGTTATGTCCAATAACAAGTAAAAAGCAATGAAAGGCTATAAAATATGATGAAACCGATACATTTAAGGCAACAGACAGCAAAAAATCTCTCTAAAAAGCATCTGTCAATCAAATACTTAGGTTTAGCAATGAAGCCTATTTATTAGAATGAAGCTATTAACCCAAGCAGAAATCAAAGCCCGACTAACCCAGCTAAACCAGGGCTTAAAAAGTCAGTGGGTGGTTAATGAAAAGTACTTGACCAAGAGGTTTAAGTTTAGCTCCTTCAAGCATGCCCTGGCCTTTATGGGTAGCGTAGCTCCCTTGATTGAAAAGCTCAACCACCACCCCGACTGGTGCAACTCTTACAAAACCGTAAGCATCCGCCTCACCACCCACTACAAAAGGGGTCTAACCCAACTGGATTTTGAGCTGGCAGAGGGGGTAGAGAGGGTGGAGAATGTTATCTAAATATGCAGATTTATACAACTATAATGGTAGTTGTAATTGGTTTTTCTCACTGGCTTTTATTCTCCAAGGGCATATAAAGAGCATATAATAACACCAAAGAAAAATCATTCAATCTTTATATAAAGGTTTAAAATGAAATTAATACAAAAATATTTTTCTTATTATCTGGTTTTCCTACTGAGTATTTTTTTGATTTCTTGCTTTTTAATTTCTTGCCAAGGGAATTCTAAGGGTACCGCTGATTTATTCGACAGAGTTGAATCTTTGTCCGTGAAAACAACATCAGTGATATATTTTGAAAAAGTAGCGGGTTTTTTGGCCGAACCAGAAAAGTCAGAAGTGGAGTCAACAAAGTATCCAGGGATTGTACTGATCCATGAATGGTTGGGGCTGAATGATTATGTGAAAGACATGGCACAATTACTTGCCTCCGAGGGCTTTGTCGTTTTAGCCGTAGATATGTATAACGGCGAAGTGGTAGAAAGTACGAATACCACAAGGGCTCGAGAGCTCATGACAAAAGCCCAAACAACGGAAGCCGAAAGTTCTAGGGAAAATTTAAGCTCCGCCATAAAATATCTTCGGGCTCTGGAGAATGTTGATGCCGGGAATATTGCTTCTATGGGGTGGTCTTTTGGGGGAATGGAGTCGCTTAATTTAGCTATTCGCAGCTCAAACCGCAGCTCAAGCCTTCAAGCAACGGTCATTCATTATGGAAGACTTACAACTGACAAAGAAAAACTGAAAAATATTGATTGGCCCGTACTTGGAATTTACGGGAGCAAGGACACAATCATTCCACCAGAAAGAGTGAAAGAATTTGAAAAGGCCCTGAACGAGCTGGGGATCCCCAATGAAATACACATTCTCCCGGGGATAGCCCATGATTTTGAAGTCCCATTTAGTGAAAATTATTCCGCAGAAGGAACGATTGAAGCCTTTGAAAAAACTATTGAGTTTTTAAATAAAAATTTAAAATAAAAATTTCCGCGGAAATTTTTTGTTGAAGGAAGGAATAGCAGAAGGAATAGCAATTACTATCCCCAAAAAATCAGAGGGTAGTCAATAAAAACTATTTAAGCAAAAGTTTAAGTTTAGTTTCTTAGGTCTTAGTTTTTTAACTCTTAGCTCTTTTTAGGTTTAGCTTGAAGGGCTATGTCTAAAGGGCTTTATATAAAGGGTTTGCCAGATCTAAACTTTGGCCTAGCTGAGCACATGCAGAAGATGGAGAAGATCACATAACCATGCAAATTTACCTGACCATAATGATAGCGGTGATTGGTTTCTCCTATTGGTTTCTATTTTCCAAAGAGAGAGGATCTAACACCAGAGAAGAAGCCATTTCTCGTTTACAAAAGTTTAGCTCTTTTACCCAAGAAAAAAACTATCGCTGGGGGTTGGGCTGGCTACTCCAAAAAAGTGAGGCTCTCTTTGGTGACTTTAGCCCGAAAGGGTGGCTCAATGCCTACCTCATAATCCTGGGCTTAGCCTTCCTTTACCCCGTACTATTCTTCCTCATCAGCTATAGTTTTTTGGGGGGAGAAAATGGGGTGGGAGGACTAGAAATATTTCCTGACAGCTTTGAGTCCTATACGACCTGGAGACCTTGGGCTTTTATAGCCCTAATAATTTACGGCATAGCCATGTATTTCTTAGCTAAGAAAGAAAAAATATGGCTTATGCTCATCTTTAGTATTGTTGCTATTGGTAGTGTTAGTGGCTTTGTTACCGGTAGAGGCATTGTTGGTGGTATTCTTAGTATTGTTGGTATTGTTAGTGGTGGTGTTAATGATGTTAATACATTACTAATAATTTTTTTCCTCATCTTCCCCGTAGTCAATAGCGTCTTTGATCTGCTTTCCCTGCAGGTTAGCCGGGGTTTCTTGCTGCAGATCAATAAGCTCTATGATAAAAAACCTGATGAAAACTCTGATAAGAAATCTCAGAAAAAACCTGAGAGCAACTCTGAGCAAAAGTCTGATAGCAAGTGGTCGGTGTTGTTGGGCTACATAGTCGCTGACTTCGTCGTGGCTTTAGCTACTTCGTTGGCCTTAGCTTTGAGCCTCATCTTCACCATCAAACTCTTCAATGATTTTGTGATTGTTCCCAATGCTCCCTCTTTGGTGATTGACTGGCGAGGGGATGTTGCGGCGGCTATCGAAGAGCCTTTTGGTGAAGGTTTCATGGTTACCATGATGCTCTTCTCCCCCTTGCTGCCATCGCTCATCTATATAGGAATGAGTTTATCTGTGTTATTCATTAACCTTATAAAGTTGCTGGCTAAGCCGCTCTTAAAATTATTAGAAAATTTTGGAGCTTTAGAAAGACAAGGCAAGGCCAATAACTTCAAGGTGGTTAAGGTCTTGGGATATTTTTTAGTATTAACCTTATTAGGCATCTTGCTTTCTTTTGTCATACCAGTGGTCTACTTTGGAGTATTTAACTTGTATAAAGAAATAGGTATCGGCGATATTATACTCTCTTTAATTTCTCTTTAGTTGACGCGGTAGTCTGGATAGAATAACCGCGAGTTTAATAATATAATGGGTGAAAGTGGATGAATAAACTAAAGGGGTTATAACAAGGTACCTTCGCCTCCAAAAGTATAAGCCCCTTATAAGCCACCTAGTAAGTTGCTCTCCTTTATGCCATCGAAAATGAACTGCACTGCTAAGGAAGTGAGCAGCACGCCGATAACCCGGGAGACCACGTGCATGCCGGTTAACCCCAACCAATTTTGAATTTTTCCAGCTAGGAGCATGGAAATAAAAGTGAGTAGGAGTATGAGCATCATAGAAGCAATCACTATGACCTGACCGGCCACATTATCACTCTGCTCGGTCATTAAGAGTACGGCGGCACTCACAGCTCCCGGACCCGCGATGAGCGGGGTAGCTAAGGGGAAGACCGTGATGTCTGATTTGGTGCTAGCCTCGGTTTCCTCTTCGTCGGTGGTTGACGTGCCGTCTGAACTACCAGCAAAAACCATGTCGATACCAATGAGCAGCAAGAGTATTCCTCCCGCTGTTCTCAGAGCGGCTAAAGAAATCCCCAAAGAAGACAATATAAAATCACCCAAAATCGCAAATATTGACAATATCCCGGTAGCTATCAAAGTCCCTCGGGCGGCAAAATAAAATTTTTGTTTGGAGCTTTGCCTGGCCGTAAGCCCAGCAAACACGGCGGCCACATCAAAGGGGCCTATGGTGGCAAAAAAGGTGGCTAGGGCCACTCCAGCTATTTCAGTCATTGCTAATACTCCTCATTGATATTTTCTCTACCAACCTTCTACTGCCCAATACCCCACTACTTTTTAGGGGGCTGCTCTAAACTGAACCCCGGGGTTAATGACAAACCTAAACTGCCGACAGATAATGGCTACGTGAGTGAAATCAGTGTCTTTCAAATCTTGACTTAGGGTCAAGGTTAAAGTTGTGTTATTCAAATTTCTTATAACCTCGGATATGATTTGTCCATTAGCAACATAGTTACCTCCATTCCCCCCATACCCTAAATAAACCAAACCATCGGGAGGGTTGCCTAAGCTAAAGTTGGTGAACACGATGGTGCGTTCGTCTGGGAAAAAAACGCTGCCTTTACTGCCATAGCTTGAATTAGGCATGGGAGTTAGGCTTCCGATGTAGGGTGATGTATTGTTGTTAGAATTTGTATTATTAGTCCCACCATCACCCATCATATCGACAATACCCACGCAGTTGGGGTTATTGGGGTCAACAGCACAAGCCACATTAGCGATGAGAAATTCCTCAGGCCTGGAGCAATCCACCAACGAATAAAGCAAGGCAGAAATAAAGCAAAGCCTGGAAAAGAATTTGGAAAATAATGATTGAGTAAGTTTAGCCATATATTTTATAAATCATATAAAACGGTTGCTCAAAAAAATAAACCAATTTTACTATGTTTTATGGTATAAATAGTTATCTTTTTTTAGAGGAATATATTTATGACAACAAAATACCCCATAGCGAAGCAGGTTAGTGAGGTAACTAACTGCGACAATGAAAAGTACCTATCCCTTTACAATAAATCGGTGAGCGACCCAGAAGGGTTTTGGAGCGAACAAGCGGAAAGTATTTTTTGGTTTGAAAAATGGAATAAAACCTTTGAGTTTGATTATTATAAAGCTGACATAAAGTGGTTCATCGGAGGCAAAACCAACGTTGCCTACAACTGCTTGGACCGGCATTTAGACGAGCATGGAGACAAGACTGCTATTATCTGGGAAGACGATAGTGGAAAAAATGGTAAGAAATTTACCTTTAAGGAAGTTCATCGAGAAGTCTCTAAAATGGCCAACATCTTAAAACGAAACGGGGTTGGCAAAGGAGATCGCGTGGCCATTTACATGGGAATGATCCCAGAGATAGCCTTTGCCATGCTGGCTTGTGCTCGGATTGGAGCTATTCATTCGGTTATTTTTGGGGGCTTTTCCAAAGAGGCTATCCGCACTAGGGTTTTAGACTCTGAGTGTAAGATGCTCATCACCGCTAATGAAGGGCTACGAGGCAGCAAGGCCATACCTCTCAAAGACACGGTCGATAAGGCTTTAGAGGGAGTGGAGTGCATTGAGAAGGTCTTGGTGGTGAAGCGAACCGAAACCCCAGTTAACATGCAGAGCCCTCGAGATATTTATTACCACGAAGAAATTAAGTTAGTCGATGATGATTGCCCAGCTGAGGTCATGGATAGCGAAGACCCACTTTTCATCCTCTACACCTCAGGATCGACGGGGACTCCCAAAGGTGTACTCCATACCCAGGCTGGCTATATCCTTTATGCTAGCCTGACCCATCGCTATGTTTTTGACATTAAACCAGATGATGTTTATTTCTGTGCTGCTGACGCTGGCTGGATTACGGGACACTCTTACATCGTCTATGGTCCCTTAGCCAATGCCACTACGACCATCATGTTTGAATCGGTTCCTAATTACCCCGATGCGGGCAGGTACTGGGACATCGTCGAAAAGTATAAGGTCAATATTTTTTATACCGCACCTACGGCGATTAGGGCCATCGCTAAAGAAGGCGACGAATATGTAAAAAAATATGATCGCTCTAGCCTTCGGGTTTTAGGCAGCGTAGGCGAGCCCATCAACAAAGATGCTTGGGAATGGTATTACAATGTAGTTGGTGAGAAAAGCTGCGCCCTAGTCGACACTTGGTGGCAAACCGAAACCGGAGGCATTGCCATTACCCCACTGCCAGGGGCTACCGAGACCAAGCCCGGCTCTGCCACTAGGCCCTTCTTTGGTATTCAGCCTTGCTTAGTCGATGAGAAAGGAAATGAAATTGAGGGCAATAGCGTTGAAGGTCGACTGTGCATCAAACACTCCTGGCCAGGGCAAATGAGAACGGTCTATGGTAACCATGAAAGATTTATCAAGACTTATTTCTCTGACTTCCCGGGAAAATATTTTAGTGGAGACGGAGCCAGAAGGGACGAAGATGGCTACTATTGGATAACTGGCCGGGTTGATGACGTGCTCAATGTTTCTGGACACAGGCTGGGTACGGCAGAGATAGAGAGTGCTATCGTCTCCTCTGGTGAGATCGCCGAAGTGGCCGTCATAGGGGTACCCCACGACATTAAGGGTGAAGCGGTTTATGCCTTTGCTATTCCTAAAAATGACTCTAGTGATGTAGAAACCATTAAGGGTAAGATTAATGCCCATATAAGAGAGACCATAGGAGCTTTTGCCCGACCAGATAGGATAGAGTTGGTGGCTGGTCTGCCTAAAACCAGGTCAGGAAAAATAATGCGGAGAATATTGAGAAAGATCGCTAGTGGAGAAAAATCAGAGTTTGGTGACACCAGCACTTTGGCAGATCCGTCTATCGTAAATCAGATAGTAGAAAATTATCATAAAGTATCCTAAATTATCTTAAATTATATTAGCTAGGAAAAATTAATGGTATAATATAAACGAGAACGCGGGATGGAGAAGTTGGTATCTCATCGGGCTCATAACCCGAAGGTCTCAGGTTCAAGTCCTGATCCCGCTATCTTGTTTTTTAGTTGTTTTTTTTATTCCTACTTTAGCCCTTAATTGATAAGCGATTTATTTTAAAAATTTATCTAAATTTTTTTATTGGCCTACACTTCTATTGGCCCACACAATCGCTCTTTGAGGTTTGCTTTAGGTTTATTGAGGATTCTTTTATGGCGAAGTAGCTCAGCTGGTTAGAGCAACGGAATCATAATCCGTGGGTCCAGGGTTCAAATCCCTGCTTCGCTAAGTTTTTTAATTTAGCAGGTTATTCCTATAAATTGCTTAATATCTGGTCTAACTCTTCTATTTTTTTTTTTCTCTCTTATTAGGTCTAGTAGGAAATCCTTTTAAAGAAGTTTCACTATTAGATAGTTTATCTAATAGCTCTTTATTTTCATCTGATAAATCAATTATATTATCACCTTTTACATAAGGAGGGAATAGCCTATGAATAAGGATCCCTCCCCTTTCGAATTTTTCTTTATCATCTAAATCTATATCTTTTTTTATATAGTGGTTTTCAAAGAATTCCTTAAATTCTTTGTGATTAATTTCACTTAATTTTTTACCAATTGCTTTATTAAACTTTTTAGTCTTTTTATCCTGATGAGAATCTAGTAATAAATAAAAAATGGGATAGGGTTCAGTATTATTTACCCCTTTTAATTCTTTTTGTTTATAAAAAATTAGGTGCTTGGGTAGTTAATTTTAACGAAGATGTTAAAATTGACTAATGAAAGTACAGAAAAATAGAGTAAAAAGCTACAAAAATAAATACTTTAAGCGTGCGAGAATTTCAGAGTACAAAACTAGGCTACTTATCAAGTATTTTAGCTTAGATTTGGAGGTTACTAAAATGGCCAAACTGCTCAATTTAAATCGTAAAACAGTTAACTACTACGCGATAAAAATAAGAAAGAAGCTAGCTACTCATAGTGAGACCATTTCTAAGTTTAATGGTGAAGTAGAATTAGATGAGAGTTACTTTGGAGGCAGGTACAAGAACGATAAAAGGGGTAGAGGCACTCCTAACAAGGTACCTGTATTTGGCATCCTCAAGAGGAATGGTAAGGTATATACTCAGGTAATAAAGAATGCTAGTAAAAGGGAGATTATGCCTGTAATACAAGGTAAAATAGATAAAGAAGCAACGCTTTATACCGATAAATGGAAGGCCTATGATGGGTTAGTGTTTAATGGCTATGAGCATAAGAGGATTAACCACTCTAAGGAGATGGTAGACAGTAGGGACAAAAGGAATCATATCAATGGTATAGAGAACTTTTGGGGCTGGTGTAAGAATAGGTTAAAGAAGTTCAATGGCATCAGGAGAGATAATTTCTATCTTCACATTAAGGAAAGTGAGTTTAGATTTAACTACAGAAATGACGATTTATATGCTAAGATATTGGAGGTGCTAAGACTACATTAAGTTACTCTTAACTACCCAAGCACCAAAAATTATTTTTAATTGTTCATTTAACTTTTTTTCTTCGTCTTTTTCTTCGTCTTCAATTTTTTTTTCTTCCTCTGCAATTTTTTTTTCTTCCTCTGCAATTTTTTCATCTTCCTTTAGCTTTAGCTTTATTAAGCTTAAGCAATAAACAATTTCTAGGGAAATAATAAATCGTTCGACGGAAGCAAATTTTGAAATCCTAAAACCTATATCAATTTGTGGCCCATTAAAATCAGTGATCAACTTAGTCGCTTTATTAAAGTGAATCATGTTAATAGTTGGAACACCCGCTAACCAAGCGGTTCCCTTAAAGTTAATTAAAGAATGTTTGTTAACGTATTCTTCCCTAAAACGTTGTATCTTTATTAAAATAAAGTTTAAATAGTGAATTATATCGGTTGATTTTTGAATTTTTGTATAAAAAATTAATTCATCACCCATTGATTTTAAAAAAGTAAATTTTAAATCTTCTTTACGATTACCAATACTCTTGCTTAATACTTTTATAAATTTAGAGTGAAACTCTAAATAAAAAGCCTTCCAACTATGTTTAGACTTCCTATTACTGATTATATCGCCTATGTGAGTTCTATTTTTAAATAAGGTCGAATTTACGATGTCTATACTAAACAAAAGGTATAGACCTCTGTTTTTATTATGGGACAAGTCTTCGGTAAAATATTATAGGCTTAATAAGCCCCCTGTTTTTCAAACAAATCTTCATCTCTTTCTAAAGATTTATAATAATCAACTTTGAAAATTCTTGCCAATTCACCTATTATGTCAATTTCATCACTTCTTCTTTTTAACTCTTCAGCCTTTTTTTTAAAGTCTTTCTTAGGCATTAGCAAATTATTGGCAAATTCATTAGCTTCAAGTTCTTGAATAGGTTGCTCGTCTGTAAAAAAACCATGATTATACTCCTCTATGTGTTGTCCTCCTTCAAGCATAGAATGTAGAATATAATGACCTATTTCGTGGGCTATGCAGAGCCTTTCTTCTTCCTCATGCATTCCTTCTACAACATATATGGTAAATTTTTTTTCTTTAAACGATCCTTCTATTCTGCTATTATAAGAGCCTATTTTATTACTCTTCACTTCCTCTATGGTTCCACCTAACTTTTTAACCAACTCATCCAAGTCGTCTTCCTTTTCTGACAGAGGGTTAAATTTAAATTTCTTTGCTACCTTTTCTGCTACTTTAGCTATTCCCTCTTTGCTTATTTTCAAAGGAGTTAAAGAGGCGTCCTTTTTTTTTTGAATCTTTCACGTGAATTCTATATTATCTTAGTTTGTCTATTCCCAGCTCACTACTTTATATTAATACATTTTTCTTAAAAAAAAACGAAAAATTATACAATAAAAATTTATTTTTTGTCAAATTTAACTTTTTTTAAACTTACAATAAATCGTCCAGTTTGTCTAGCCTTTTTTCGGTTTCATTAGGGGTTTCTTCGAAGTTATTTTCCATGAAATCTTCTTTACTGGTTTCCCTATAGTCGTTAATTTCTTTTATTAAATCTTCATATTCTTTTGAAAGAGGAATGATGTCATCACCTTCTACTAGAGGAGGGAAGAGTCGATGAGTGGGAAAAGAGCCATTTTTTATGTCATATAAACTATTGATTTTTTTTATGTAGTGGGTTTCAAAATAGTGGATATAATTCTCACTATCAATGGGTTTTAAGCTTTTGCCTACGCTATCGTTAAGATCTTTACTTTGAATATCTTGATACTTATCTCTATTTAAAAAAAAAACAGGGTAGGGTTGCGAATTATCCACTCCTTTGAGTTCCACTGATTTATAAAAAGATATCATAAAACTTTGAACTAATATTGTTTCTCTTTCATTGAGAAAGCGATAATTCCTTTTGGTTTTCATCAAAGATAAGCAATAGACAGTGGCTAAAGAAATAACGAAACGATCTACGGAAGAAAATTTACTGATTCTAAAACCTATATCCATTTGAGGTCCATTAAAGTCTCTAACCCTTTTGTCAGCAAAACTTATAATGTTATTTACAAAAGTATCTGCGAACCAGCAAGTCCCTTTAAAATTAATGAGAGGATACTTGGCCATGTACCTCTTTCTGAAAGTGTGAATTTTTCCTAGAGCGAAGTTCAAATAATGGACTATCTGAGGAGACTTCCCTATCTTAGCGTAAAAAATCAGCTCATCACCTAGGGCCTTTAAAAAGGTGAACTGGAGCCTTTCCTCTCTTTGGGTTCTATTGATTTCGCTTTGAAGCTCCCTTCTAATAGGACCATAAAATTCTTCGTAAAAAAAGTGCCAAATGTAGGGGTGACTATTTTTTAGTAGGGTAGAATTGACAATATCTATACTAAAAAAAAAATATAGGCCTTTCTGCTGATTATAAGACAATTAACCTTTCCTTCCTAACCCTCTTAAATAATGAGTAAAATTTATTTTCGTTTTACTTATTATACAATCATTATGTATGATTACTACAAACCATATAAAGCCTCATCCCTCTCTTTAGCGACATGGTACCTCACCTTGAAAGAATAGGCTATTCCAACCAATATGTTTTCGGGATCAATCTTTTTAATTCTCTCAACTTCTTCTCTGAAAAGATTTTCTGGCATCAATAAATTTTTAGCAAATTCATCCGCTTCAATTTCTGAAAGGTTTCGAGTGTCTACCTCTTCCATAGTTTCAACATTGACCTTTATTTTTTCCCCGCCTTTTAAAACGGAATGCAGCACATAATGCCCTATCTCGTGGGCAATAAAAAATCTTTTTTCCTCTTCCTCTAAATTTTTTCTGACTTGGATAACAAATTTCTCTTTATCATAGAGGGCCTCTAACTTACTATCCAATACCCCTAAGTTTCTCTCAGAGGTTTCTTCCAACTTTCCGCCCATCTTGGAAATCAAACTTTTTAAGCTATCTTTCCTAGGGTCAAAATTATATTTTTCTATCACTTTATTGACAGCAACCGCTATATCTTTTTTGCTTATTTTTAGCGGGGGTAAAGAATTAAGATTGTATTTTCCAACTTCTGTAGTTTTCATTTTCACCAACTCTCCTCAATTATATTTTTATTTCTTTTTGGGTTGATAAAATTTTTTATGAACCTCGCGGAGCATCTCTTTCACTGGTATGTTTTCGGGTAATTTGGATGTATCTAACTTAGCCAAATTCTCCTCACTAGCAAACTTACCGGGGAACCAATGCCCTTCGCTCTCCAACATATTGTAGCGATAATAAACATACTCCTCCATACCATAGCATTTCCACAGCTTTCTAAAGCGAAGTATCTCTGGAATATTTATGCCCGAGGGATCATTCAAAATTCCATAACCCAAATAATCACTATAATAATCGGTTAAATTTTGTTTGTCGAGGCCAATTTTTATTTCTCTTATTTTTTTATTAGTTGGCATAGAATTTGTTGAAGTTGGGAAAATTCCCTGCATTTCTTGGTAGTGTTCTTTTTCTGTCATACCAAAAGACAGGGTTTGAACTGCTGGGGTAGAGAGACAAAAGTTGGCATTAAACTGGATGGGCGTATAGGGACTCGTGAGAGAGCGGAGCTCGGGATAGGGGCTAAATAGTTGCCCGCCTTTATCATTGGGAGAGATGATAAAAACCCCCATGTCGTGTATTTCAGCCAGTTGGACCGCCGCCCAGTTCCTCTGGAAGAAGTAATAATAATGCAGATTGACGAAGTCAAAACGATCTGTGGCAATGGCCTTTAAAATTATCTCCAAAGGCCCATGGGTGCTAAACCCAATTGCTTTGATGATGCCCTCTTCTTTCATTTTTTCCAAGGCATCTAAAGGACTATCTGAGGGACTATCTTTAAAACCATTTTTAGAGCTGCTTTGTTTAAGGATCAAATCTAATCTTTCCTGGTTGTTAATGCCATGCCAAGCGTAGAAATCGAAATAGTCCATGCCCGTAACCTTAAGCTGCTCCTCTACCATTTTCTTGGCTTCATCACCCGTCTTGGGCCAACCCTTGGTCATAAAGAGGTAGTCTTCTCTTTTTACTTTAAGTATTTTATTTAGAACCTCGCCATAAACCCTCTCGCTTTGCCCATAGCCATACGCCGTTTCGATGTGATTAATCCCAGTCGCTAGAGCAAGCTCAACGTTCTCTCGGCAATGCTCTATGGTCTTAGTGAAAGGATCTTCTTCCCTAGGCTTGGCCCAGGCCTTGTCATAGCGCATCCCACCTAAAGTGATCACCGAGATCATAGCCTCGGTTCGGCCAAAGCGGCGGTATTCCATGTCCTTAGAAAAGTTTTTGATTTCTTTATCTGCTTTAATTTTGCTGCTGGTCATCTTCTATTTGATTTTCTTGTTTAATGGTATTAAAAAAATTCTCCGCTACTGACTCTTTCTTGTCTTCGAAAAAGTTAGCAAAAAAGCGATCCTCTTCGTCTTTGGTTTGGGCTATCTTGTCGTCTTCTTCATCAGGACTAAAACTATCTTTATAAAACTCTTGATAAACTAAATGGGGGGGGCAATCAGCACTAGCCAGTTTTCCCGAAGTACGGCAAACAAATTTACTTACCACTCCACTAGGCCTAAGGAAGGGAACCGGCTCCTTGTTCTGTAAGACTTCTTTTTCAAACTTTATCCATATAGGGGCGCTTACTCTACCTCCAGTCCTTCCTCTCCCAAGCGATTTATTGTCATCATAACCAACCCAAACCACCGTGGATAAGTAGGCATTAGCCCCAGCAAACCAGGCATCGTGCCAGTTCGAGGTCGTGCCAGTTTTACCAAACGAAGTCTCTCTATGCTTAAAGTCAGCTAGCAGATCTGGATAAAAAGCGGTGCCACCCCTGCTGAAAACTTCTTTTATTATATTCCTAATGATGAAAGTCGTAGTCTCACTGATAAGCTGCTCTTCTTCATAGTTATTATAATCACTTTGGTAGTTTTTAAGCATTTCACCATTACTGTCGGTTATGTAGCGGATAGTTTTGGGTATCACCTCTTTACCATTGTTGGCTAGAACTGCGTAAGCGGTGGCTAAAGACAACGGAGAAAAACTCCCCGTGCCTAAAGCTAGGGTTAAATCCTTAGGAAATTTTTCTAGCTGGCTACTTTCTGAATTGGCTCCAAAGATCTTAAACAAACTTTTTCTGGTCTCAGCGACGCCAATCTTGTCTAGCGTCTCTACCGCTAAGACATTAACCGATTTTATTAACGCATCCCGGGCCAATATTTCGCCCCGGTAACGGTTGTCATAATTCTTAGGAATATATTCATCAAAAATAAGAGGGGAATCGTTGAGTAAGGTGGAAGCGTTAATGATGTCTTTATCAATGGCAATAGAGTAAATAAAGGGCTTTAGGGTTGAGCCAATCTGACGCCGAATGTTTATCGCTCTGTTGAACTGATTATAAAATGAAAAAGGGCTGCCCCCGACCATTGAGGTGATATAACCATTTTGCGGGTTAATGGAGATGACCGCTCCTTGAGCATTTTCGTTATTAAAATTTATTTCACTATCTCTTTCAAGGTCAATGTAACTCAAATCTAAAAGGTTATTTAAATTGAAATTCCCAGCAATGGACTTGAGGCCTTCTTGTATTTCCTTGTACTGACTTCCTAGCCTTTTTTCATAGTAGGAGTCTTTTAAATCTAACTCTTTCAGGTTGAAAACCGCAGCCAATGAGCTAAGCGAACTAATGGTAGAAAAAGGTAAAAAGTTAAGTAAGTTTTTTTCTCGGCCTTGACCAATTTTGTTTTGCTGTTCCAGCACCTCCCACAAATACTTTTGGGCTGCTTTTTGGTGGTTTAAATCTAAGGTCGTATAAATGTTTAGTCCTTGCTCATAGATCTTATCTCTCTGGAAATCTCTCTCCAGCTTAGCCCTTATGTACTCGGTAAAATATGGTGCATGGTTAATGGTATCTTGGCCATAGCCTCGCTCTTGGTTTTTGACTTGCCTGCTAAATTGTTGCCAAAAGTTTTGATAGACCCGGTAAGATTGCTCTTCCGTTATATACCCGTTATTGACCATGGCAAGAAGTACCACGCGGTGGCGACGCATAGCACTGTCTGGGTAACGAATAGGTGAATAATAAACTGGGGATTTAGGGATGCCCGCGAGCAAGGCTGCCTCAGCGATAGTTACTTCCTTAGCGGTCTTGTTAAAAAAGAAGTTGGCAGCGGCTTCGACCCCATAGGCTCCGTGACCGTAATTGATTTGATTGAAATAAAAATTAAGGATTTCTTCTTTACTATACTGGGTCTCTATCTGCAAGGCATACCAAACTTCTATAATTTTCCTAGTAAAGGTTTTCTCTAGGCCTAAAAAGATTAATTTACTCAGCTGTATGGTGATGGTAGAGCCCCCCTGCTCTTTCCTTAAAGAAGATAAATTGACTAACAAGGCTTTAAATATACGAGTGGGATCAACACCGTAATGCTCCCTAAATCGCTTGTCTTCGGTAGCTAAAGTTGCATCGATGATGTGAGGAGAGATGTCATTTAGGTCAACGATCTTGCGTCTTTCCTTATAAAACTCTGAGATTACTTTCCCATTGATGTCATAGATCTTAGATATAATAGGGGGCTTATAAGTTTCTAAAAGGTCTATGCCTTTAAGCTCGTAAAGCGTAGCGGTAACGAATCCCGCTAAGACGACGAAGACCAAGAGAAAGGAATAAAGGAAAAATTTAATTAACTTAATCAATGCTATAAGAATATAGCTTAATTATATAACATTATCAAAGGGGCAGTATAAACTTTTTATAGTTCTGTAATTAACTTGATTTAGTTGAGAGACGGACAAGTACCGATAAACAGCGAATGTGAATTAAAGTGAGCAGGGGTTGCTGCTCACTTATTGGCTTCCTCTCTGTCGCAAGACCATAAGCTCTTTATAGCTAGGGTCCCGGACCAGGTGAGGATTGTCTTCTACAATAGTAGGGGCACATTTTGATGTATTACCTACTGCAAAGTTGTCTAAATTAAAATTTAAAATATATATTTCGTTCGTTTTGAGAGCAGGTAATTTTTGGCAATTCCCCTGTTCATCTTTATCAAATAAATGCACCCAGTAAGCATTGGGTGTATTGATATAGGCTCCGGGGGTTTGGCTAGTATAAATTATGGTGTCTTTTTCTTCAATATTAATCCTGTCCAACTCTTTCTTTATTAAAATATGCTCTTTAGTGGGAATAAATCTCCTAGATATTTTATATTTTTCACTAGCCTTTGGGTCAAAGCTGTAGATAATACTACTAGGAGATTTGACCATAATAAAAGTAAAAATACTTAACCAAAATATGTTTTTTAGCTGGGGGTATTTTTTAGAAAGAAGAAACTCTTTAACAGAGCTTAAATTGAATAAAGGCTTAGAAGAAATAGTTTGCTTTGAAGAAATTTTTTGGAAAATTAAAATCATACTTATGAAAAGCATGGTTGATGGGATGTCATCATAATGAGTTGTTGAAGAGTACATTAAAGAAAAATTACCTACTAAGTTAATAGCAATGGCCGGCAAAGCCATGACCCCTACTCGCCAAAAAACTAGAGGCAATAACCCAAAAGGAAGCAACAGTTTAATGAAATAAATCGTTTTTTGGGGTAATTCAAAGAATGGCCTTATGCCCGGGTTCCAGTTTGGTAAATAATCTCTGAAGTAAGGTTTTACCACATAGTGCAGAGAAAAAACCATAAAAGTTCCGAAAGCCATAAGGAATATAGCTTCCTTTTTATCTTTAGTATTGAACCATAAATATAGCCCAAATCCAATCCAAACCACTCCCAAATGCTCTTTGAAGCCCAATAAAAAAATCATAAGTAAATAAAACCAAACTTTTTTATTACTAATGAGCAGGTAAAAAGCCAGAGCGATAAGGGGCAAAGTAAAAGATGAAGTATGAAAATACCCATAGTAAGTTGAAAGTATTGGGATATAAAAAAACAACCACCCTAAACCTAAAATTAAAGAAACTATCATTTGATTAGTAGGCTTCATTGCTAAACCTAAGTATTTGATTGACAGATGCTTTTTAGAGAGATTTTTTGCTGTCTGTTGCCTTAAATGTATCGGTTTCATCATATTTTATAGCCTTTCATTGCTTTTTACTTGTTATTGGACATAACTCTCCCATCTAAGTTTTGGTTTTCAGCAGATAAGATGTCCTAAGGATATTATAAACAACACAATTCATTATCCAGCTTAATTGATTTCTGCCTATCGTCTTAGCTCTACACACCTTATAACCCAAATCTTTTTTCATCGTTCCAAAGACATGCTCCACCCTTGACCTCACTTTAGATAATTGCTTGTTGTACGCTTTGTCTTCCTTACTTAATGCTCTGCTTCTTGTCCCTTTTCTCATTACCTTGTACTTTACCTTCACCAGCCTTGCCTTTCGTTCTAAGTCTTTACTGCTATAAGCCTTATCGGCATACACCTCCTGCTCCCTTCCCGTCAACAGAGATTCAAACTTCTTAATATCATGCACATTAGCAGCAGTAAACCCTTGTCTTTGGATGAGCTTAGTCTTGGCATCTACATTGATATGACCTTTATAACCAAAATAATATCGTCCACGCTTCTTACTACTACGAGCGTCTTGGTCTATCTGGTGATTAGTCTTCGTTGAGCTTGCTTGGCGTTTATGCTTGCTTAAAGGTCGGTTAGATGAAGGGATAATAGTAGCATCAATGATAGAAGCCTTGCCTTGTTCCACCCTTAAATCTTGCTTAGCCAATTGCTCATTGATAGTAGTAAAGAGTTTCTCATAGAGCCCTTGTTGCATGACTTTTTCTTTAAACCTCCAATGAGTAGTAAGCTCTGGGACATCTTCGCTGGGGCTAAGACCCACAAACTCCTGATAAGCCGTATGGTCAAGTAAGCTATCTTCTAACATACCATTACTCCTATGGTAGAGGTG
This sequence comes from Trididemnum clinides, assembly GCA_963675345.1. Lineage (NCBI taxonomy): Eukaryota > Metazoa > Chordata > Ascidiacea > Aplousobranchia > Didemnidae > Trididemnum > Trididemnum clinides. Next base: position 118,540 of record CAVLYW010000127.1, read on the forward strand.
TTGTAAAAACAGCATTTTGATTTTGATGAATAAGGCTATGGGAAGACGACCGCCTTTACCTTATTGGGTTTTGTCTATCCCCTTAAAGAGCTTTTCAAGGCTTTCCCAATCAATGAGTTTATGGATGGCTTATAGTTTTTTGGGGGTTTTACTTCGTTTTCTATTCGGGTTACTAAAGGCTAATGCCTCTGTAAAAGTGAGTTGTGAATTCATAACTCACTTTTACTCCTTTTTTCCTAGTTTCGCAATGAAGCCAAGTAGTATCAGAGATTAGTTTTTTGACTATGAGGTAGAATACGTAAGGGGTAATGACATAGGCAATGCCTTTAATCATTATGAGCCATAAAACTGTCTCTTTTATTTTATATAAAGGAGCAAATATGAGTAAAAAGGAAGGGGTAACGTGGTCAGCAAAGGCATGGGCATTAAGGTATGAGACAAATATATTCCCATTTAGAGTATTAATGAGAGTATTATGAAGATAGAACAAATCGTTAATGGCGGATCCGAAACTGAAATAGTTCAAAAGAGAAGTAGTTAAAAACAAAATTGTTTGAATTAAAAGAAGGTGCTTGGGTAGTTAATTTTAACGAAGATGTTAAAATTGACTAATGAAAGTACAGAAAAATAGAGTAAAAAGCTACAAAAATAAATACTTTAAGCGTGCGAGAATTTCAGAGTACAAAACTAGGCTACTTATCAAGTATTTTAGCTTAGATTTGGAGGTTACTAAAATGGCCAAACTGCTCAATTTAAATCGTAAAACAGTTAACTACTACGCGATAAAAATAAGAAAGAAGCTAGCTACTCATAGTGAGACCATTTCTAAGTTTAATGGTGAAGTAGAATTAGATGAGAGTTACTTTGGAGGCAGGTACAAGAACGATAAAAGGGGTAGAGGCACTCCTAACAAGGTACCTGTATTTGGCATCCTCAAGAGGAATGGTAAGGTATATACTCAGGTAATAAAGAATGCTAGTAAAAGGGAGATTATGCCTGTAATACAAGGTAAAATAGATAAAGAAGCAACGCTTTATACCGATAAATGGAAGGCCTATGATGGGTTAGTGTTTAATGGCTATGAGCATAAGAGGATTAACCACTCTAAGGAGATGGTAGACAGTAGGGACAAAAGGAATCATATCAATGGTATAGAGAACTTTTGGGGCTGGTGTAAGAATAGGTTAAAGAAGTTCAATGGCATCAGGAGAGATAATTTCTATCTTCACATTAAGGAAAGTGAGTTTAGATTTAACTACAGAAATGACGATTTATATGCTAAGATATTGGAGGTGCTAAGACTACATTAAGTTACTCTTAACTACCCAAGCACCTAAAAGAATACCTAAAATAAATATTCTGTAAGTGTAGAGGTAATTTTTGAACTCATCTATAAAATCAAAGCCTTTATTTTTAGTAAAAAATACCTTGTATAAGATACCTGCTAAAAATAAAACCAAAGGAATGAGATAGAGGTCCTTTCCGGTAAAAAAAAGCCCTCCTAACCACCATACGAAAAAGGTTATGGTTAGGAAGTAGAATACCCTGCTAGGTTTGTGATTATGAGAAAGGGTTGTTTGCTTCATTACGGTAGTTCCTTAGAATGATTGCAATATATCAAATTAAAGGAGCATTTTCACTGAAGGCTTTGGCTTAGAGCTTGTTTTTTACTAATTACGATGACCTGCATATTTATCAAAGTCTTTCAGCCAGGCTTTAAGCAAAGTAGTTTCACCTTCACTAAACAGTTTTTCCTTAATGAAAACCTCATAGCATTTAAGTAAATTTTCATTCATAGCTTCTACCCCTTCGCTTAGAGGCATTTCGGTCAAGGCACTTTTCATTTTGGAATAGTTTAGATACCCATCTATTTCTAACTCAAAGTCATTTAGTAAATTATGATAATTCCTTTCTTGATAGACCGAAGCTTTACGAAACAAGACTTTCCAGCCGTAGTTCCACCCAATCCTCTGAGCAATATAGCTTCGCCATATATCAGTCATCCTAAAAGGACAAGTAGCTGGTAGGTATAAAAGAGGGAAAGCTTCTTCAAACCACCTAGTATTTTGCGAGTTGAAAGGAGACCAGTTGAAATGACCCAAAGCTAGGCTTTCTCTACTCTTAAAGTTAACGGGTAGCTCACTAGTCAACCTATACACCGCATCGACATCTGGATCTAAGTTGGCCAAGTCTTGCTGAATGGGAGTAAGGCTTTTTTCTCTTTTAAAGTCGCCTTGGTGAATGTTTTTCATGTCCCTTTTGATGCATTCTAAGGGGAACCCTCTAGGCCAACACCTGGTCGCATGCTTTGCCTCCTTTACCACTTCGTTCGCCTTTTCGTCTTGTAAAAAATAATCATACACATTAAAGAAACTATCTTTTTCATCGGTTGTTAAAACCAAGTTTTCTTTTTCTGGCAGTTCCCAAAAGTTAGGTAGGGGGATATTATCATCATCTGTTTCAATGATGAGATCGGCTCCTTCTTTAAGGGCGATTAGATAACCAATATTTTTTCTAACGTAGTTATTAAAGGGGCAAATTTTAGCATACTCAAAACCTAATTTCAGCTGGTCCTCAACAGAGTAGTAATCCCCATATTTAAGAGAAAAGTCGCTCGGGGTTTTTTTGTCACCAACGATAATTAAATTAATATTCCTAGCCTCGCACCCTTTAGCTATTTCTAAAATAGTTGAATTAGGGCTATTGATCGTGGTTATAACTAGATATACTTTCATTTTTTTAAAAGTCTCTCCTTTAAAAAAAGCCTAAATAAATTTTTAAATGAATCATAAACATAACTAAACATTCGCCCCGATACAGTAGAAGATTTATAAGTTATGGGGACAAGAACCTTCCTGTGGTTTCTCACATGGAAACGCATTTCACTTTGAAAAAAAGCTCCCTCTGAATAAATCCCTTTACTTAGTACGTGTTCCAGGCACTCCTTGCTGTATAGGCTATAACCACTCGTCATATCGGGTAGCTTAGTACCCAGGAAAAAGTTTATCAATTTAGTCCCACCATAGCTAAGGATAAACCGCCTAAGGTCAGCCTTATAGGTTGCTGCTTTATCGCTGAACCTAATGCCTAAAGCACAGTCAATTGCACAGTCAATTCTACCATCTTTGTCATTGATTGCCTGTAAAAAATCTTTTATTTGATTGGGGTCATGGCTAAACCCAGCATCTATTTCTAAGATATAATCACAACCAGCCACAGCTTTATTATAACCTTTTACATAGGCCTCAACTAAGTTTTTATTTTCTGGGTGATAAAGCTCTATGATTCTTTTATCTTTTTTAGCCAAAGAACCTATAATTTCTCTAGCTAGAGAGGAGGTGATTTTATCGGTGACTAAAAAGTAGCGTATTTCTGAAAAAAACTTTTCGGCATTTTTTAAAACTAAAGCAATGAAATCCGCCAAATCCTCTTTTTCAGCTCCCACAGGGGTAACAATACCTAAGGTTTCCTCTTTTTTTATAGGCATTTTTTTTATTTTGTTATACTATTTGTAATCTCCCTCTGCCGCAAAACGATAAGCTCTTTATAGCTAGGGTCGCGGACCAGGTGAGGATTGTCTTCCAAAATAGTAGGGGCACATTTTGATACAAAACTATTTCCGTATCTTAAGGGGAATTCAAAAATATAAATTTCATTTGGTCCCAGTTCTCCTAATTTTAGCTTTTTACAATTCCCATTTTCATCGAGAATATTTTTATGTAGTAGGTGAAGGCTTCCAAAATCAAGCAAAGGGTATATCCTATCATATTGACCATAAATTTTAGTATCTTCATTAAATTTTTTATTTATCGATTCTACTTCTTGTTTAATAAATTTATGTTTTTTTTGAGGAATAAAAGTTTTTATATAACCCTCTTTTTTATCATCTCTATTAACCATTTTTTCGGATATACTTGGAGGCAAATTAAAACTAACATAGACGAAAAACACTAAAACAAGAATATTCCCCGCATTTGAGGAAAACCTTTTAACCAGCTTTCTTTTAAAAAAGTTCATCTTTCCAAATAAACTTAATTCTCTGCTTTTCTGCCATTTTTTTTTAAAAATTAAAATCATACTTATAAAAAGCATGGTTGATGGTATGTCTTGGTAATGGTAATAACCATAATTAAAATCAAATAGAGTAACTTTGTTAGAGACTAGATTAATAGCAATGGCCGGCAAAGCCATGATCCCTACTCGCCAAAAAACTAGAGGCAATAACCCAAAAGGAAGCAACAGTTTAATGAAATAAATCATTTTTTGAGGTACTTGAAAGAATGGATCTATACTTGGAGTCCAGCTAGGCAAATAGTTTCTAAAATAAGGCATAACAATAAAATATAGAAAGAAGATTGAGAAAGTTCCGAAAGCCATAAGGAATATAGCTTCTTTTTTTTGCTTTGTGTTGAACCATAGATATAATCCAAAACCCACCCAGACTGTTCCCAAATTTTCTTTAAAACCTAATAAGAAAACCATTATTAGATAAAACCATATTTTTTTATTGCTAATGAGTAAATAAAAAGCTAAAGCGATAAGGGGTAAAGTAAAAGATGTAAAATTTAAATGTCCATGGTAAGCTAAAAATATTGGAGTACAAAAAAACAACCACCCTAAACCTAAAATTAAAGAAACTATCATTTGATTAGTAGTATCAGAGATTAGTTTTTTGACTATGAGGTAGAATACGTAAGGGGTAATGACATAGGCAATGCCTTTAATCATTATGAGCCAAAGGGCTGTTTCCTTTATAGCGTATAGGGGTGTTGCTATAACTAAAAAAGAAGGAGTAAAATGATCTGCAAAAGCATGTCCGTTATAATATGAAATAAAAGGGTTCCCTTTCAGAGTATTGATAACAATATTATGAATAATTCCAGTATCAGAAATACCATGACTTAGGCTATAGTAGCTTAAAACTGAAGAGGTTAGAAGCAAGGCTATTTGAATACAGAAAATGATTAAAATAAATATTCTGTAAGTGTAGAGGTAATTTTTGAACTCATCTATAAAATCAAAGCCTTTATCTTTAGTAAAAAATACCTTGTATAAGATACCTGCTAAAAATAAAACCAAAGGAATGAGGTAGAGGTCTTTGCCGGTAAAGAAAAGCCCTCCTAACCACCAGACGAAAAAGGTTATGGTTAGGAAGTAGAATACCTTGCTGGGTTTGTGATTATGAGAAAGAGTTGTTTGATTCATTATGGTAGTTCCTTATACAGATTAATGAGGTTAAAATGAGCAGTGGTGGGTGTAGGTAGACTCGAACTACCGACCTCAACATTATCAGTGTTGCGCTCTAACCAGCTGAGCTATACACCCCCATTCTAAGAAAAAGGTTTGAGAGTAAATTATAATATGGATTATTGGTTAATGAAATATTTTTTATTGGGCAGCTCTTTTACCAGGCCATCCAATTTAAGCGATAACATCTCTCGGTTGAGTTTTTCGCTTTCTATTTCCAAAAGGGCCGCTAGTTCATTGACACTTTGAGGCTTTTTTTCAATCAGAGATAGTAGGTTTTTCTGCAAAGGGTTTTTAATACTTTGTGCTTGCTCTCCGACCGCTTCGCTTAAAGGGTTATGCTCGACTTTTCTTTTATCTTCGGCTGATGGAGTAAGGCCTGCTTCTTCGAATAGCTTGGCTCCGGGCAAGGCTCTAATTTTTTTAAAGAAATCTACTTTACCATAAACGGGTATTCCCCCATTTTCCAACATCTCTTCATTGCCCAACATTTTTTCATGTGTTTTCTCTCGGTCGTAGTTGGCATAGACATAAATATCCCGGCCATTATCCAATCCATGGTTTACGGTTATTTTGGTGCCACTTTTTTTCGGGGACTGCACCACGAAAATGCCTTCCGCCAGGCCTGCGATGATGCGATTTCTGGCTTGAAAACGGTAGGGCAGGGCTTGTTCCCCCGGAGGGTACTCGGAAAAAATAATCCCCCCAGAATCTAAAATACTTCGGTATAGGTGTCGGTTGGAAAAAGGGTAATAAATATCTAAACCATTAGCCACTACTGCGGTATTAGGCTTCTGGGCCAAGCAAGCCCCTTTATGGGAATAGGCATCAATGCCATAGGCCAGCCCTGAAACCACATGCCCTCCCTGCAGAGAAAATTCATTAGCTATGCTTTGAGCTAATAAGTTTAATTCTTCGTCGCTTTTCCTACTACCGATAAAGGCTAGGAATACTTTTTTTTGAAAATCATACTCCGGTAAAATGCCCTTATAAAAAAGCACCAAAGGTGGGTTGTAGATGCTCGCTAAAGGCTTTGGGTAATCATCATCTAAAATGGTTACGACCTTTATGTTTTCTTCTTGGCATTTCTTTAAAACCTCATCTTTTTTTTGTCTTAGAGTGTCAAGCGTTTCAAACTTTTTGCTCTTTCTTAGTAAACCTAACCGCCGCATCTCCTTCTCGGTTAGGCTGAATAATTTAGCAGCAGAGACATGCTCCAAGAGACCGGGTACGGTTTCATTTTTAAAAGCAGCAGAAAGAGTAAGGCAGATCATTCTCTCCCGAGTGGTTAAATCTAAACTATCCATTTCCATTACCCCTACCCTATATCTTTATCAGCTCTTTATTCGGTTTATATTCTCTTTAGCTTTTTCTACTTGAGTGGCATGCTCAGGGTTAGAGAAGTTAGCTACTATTTCTTCAAAGTACTTTAAGGCTAGAGTATTTTCTCCGTTCTGAAAATGAAGGTTACCTAAAGCAAATAAAGTATTAATATTTTTAGGGTTGAGAGCATAGGCCTTATCAAGGTAGTCTAATCCCGTTCCTATGTCTTTATCGACTATACCAGCAACTACACCTAACCCATAGTAAAGAGCATCATTTTCTTGATCTACATTGAGCCCTTGCTTAAAAACCTTCTCAGCTAGTTTAGAGTTTTCCACTTTAGCCGCTTCATCGTTTAGTTCCAAAGACAAGTTTAGATAAGAAAAGCCTAAATGATAAAGCACCTCAGGGTCATCGCTCTTCACTAATCTAACTTTTTCTAAAACCTTTATAGCTTCAATAAATTTTTTGTCATAGCTTAAAAGAATGCCCAAAGACTTTTCGGCTTCGTATTTACCATCCAAAGACTCAAAGGCATAAAGGAAGGCCTTTTCGTATTCGTCAATAGCTTTTTTTAAAGACTCTTCATCTGCTTTGTAGCGAAACTCCTGGGCCTTTTTAAAGGAGTCTACGAAAGGCGGACTACCACAGCCAATCAAGAAGAAGGCTAACAAGAACAAAATAACTTTAAGCAGACTATTAACCATTAGCAACCATTAGCTTAAACAGAGATATATAGAAAGGGTTAAAATAAATGGTCTTGTCTCACTTGGCTTAGTGCATTCTTTTGACCAAGTTGTAATGCTCGCGGATGGTGTTGTCTTCTGACTTTAAGCTGAAAGCTTTCTTGAACATTTCCTTTGATTTTTTAGCATTCTTAGAGAGGAAGTAATACCAGCCAATGCTGTGAATGTAATTGACATTGTTCTCATTTTTCTCAAAGGCTTTTTGAATGTACTTCTCAGCCAAGCGAGGATTCTTTTTGCCAAATAAATAGTTGTAGCCTAAGTTGTTGTTATGCGTGGGATCGTCTGGAGCTAATTCCAAACTCCTTTGAAAAAATTTTTCTGCACTTTCGTAGTTTTCTAACTTATGTTCAACATAGCCCAAAAGAGAAAAAAGAGTAGGGTGATCATACCTCTTTTCTGCCACCATCAGCAAAAATTTTTTGGCGTTGGTAAAGTCATTTTTTTTAATTAAAATGTAGCCTAATAAAATCCCAGCTTTTAGGGTTATTTCCCTTTTCAGAGACTTGATCACGATGCTCTTTAAAATGGGTAAGGCATGCTTTATCTCGTCTAAGCGATAGTAGCTGTAAGCCTCTAAATAGTTTATGACCGGGTTATCGTTTTCTCTTTCCTTGAGCTTGGTGATTAACGCTAAGGTCTGGTTATATTTTTTTTTCTTAAAGGCCTTAACCGCTTCCTGAAAAAGTATACTAGAAATGTTATCCATCGAACCCTCCTTAAAAATTATAACTCATTTTACTTTATAAATATACAAAGAAAAAAATAATTTTTATTAAAAATAAATAAAAATCACCTTTATCTATATTTTCGATTAAAACTAAACTTTAATGAGCGATTTTTCTTGCTTTGAATTTAAAGATTAGTTTAGCTAGTTTAATAACGAAGTATAAGAATTAACCACCTCAGCATTAAATTTATCGTCAAATTTATTATTTTTACTATGGCTAGGCATTATCAAGTTCACTATGAAGCAGTCTCAGCAGAGCAGTTTTTATCCTTAATTTTAACTCTAGTCAGTCTACACCCTGTCAGCCTACATCCTAAAACGCCAAGGCAAGTTCCTATTATTGGAGCAAAAATATAGAGGCTTAAAAAGTCGGTGTTACCAGAAAGTAGGGCTGGGGCAATGGACCTAGCGGGGTTCATAGAAGCCCCGCTAATCGGCCCGGCAAAGAGAGCAGCTACTAAAACCATTCCCCCGATGGATACTCCAGCCCAAGCACCTATTTCTTTAGAGCCAGTGGATACGTTAAGGATCACTGACATAAGAAAAAAAGAGAGGATTACTTCTAGCAAGAAAGAGGTCCCCCAAGCTCCGCAAAGATTATTCTCTAATAAGTTTCCTAATGAGCTTATAGCAGCAGGCATAGTTGCTCCTAAGGTTGGGTGCGTGGGGAAGATCATTTTTAACAGGCTACTGCCCCACATGGCGCCAGAAATTTGAGCTAAAATATAGGGGATTACTGCTTTAAAGCAGAGTCGTTTAGCAAAGAAGAAAGCCAAGGTAACCGCTGGGTTGAAATGAGCCCCAGATATTTCTCCAAAAGCGAAGATCATCACCATAATGATCAGCCCAAAAGTGATGGATACTCCCAGATGGGAGATACCGGACAACGTGCTTTCACTGACAACTATCGCTCCAGTCCCACAGAAAACTAAAGCCCAAGTTCCAATGAACTCAGCTAAGCATTTAGAGAATAAGGTGTAGTCTAGATAAACGCTTTTAAACTCTTTTGGTTTCCTTTTTAGCCTCACCCTGATTTTTATCTTTCACCCTTATTGATAATATTCCTTTGATTAATACTCCCTTGCTCTAACTTTTCTTTAAATTTTCTTATGTCACTTTTTAGGTTAATGTCAATCAGGTCTTCTTTTATCTCTGCGACATAAATCGACTCCCCGGCTTCAATCACCCTTAGCTGCTCTAAGCCTTCAATTTTTTCTAACTCACTTTCAGGCTTAGAAATGTATTTCAATAAATACTCGCGGCGAAAGGCATAGACTCCGACGTGCTTGAAGTAACGCACCTTAGTTTTGTCGCTGACATTATGGGAAGAGTAAGGGATGGGAGCCCGAGAAAAATAAATGGCCTCATCATTATCATTGGTTACAACTTTTACCACATTGGGCTTTTTAGCTTCTACGGCAGATATTTTCACCTTTAAGGTCGACATCGAGACTTCTGGTTTTTTAAAGGGTGAGAGCAGTTTTTTTATGACACTGCCACTAACCATCGGCTCATCTCCTTGAATATTTAGGACAATGGAGTAGTCTGGGAACTGCTTTACCACCTCGGCCACCCTTTCGCTTCCATTAGCATGGGTTGGGCTGGTTAGCAGGGCTTCGCCTCCAAAGGACTTAACTGTATCAATTACCAAAGGGCTATCACTAGCCACTATTTTTTTGTCAATGAGGGAAGAACCTAGGTTTTTGTAGGTATAATAAATCAGGGGTTTCCCCTTAATGTTGATGAGTGGTTTCCGGGGCAGGCGAGTAGAGTTTAGCCGAGCGGGCAAGACCGCTAAAACTTTCTCTCCATTGAGCATAAGAAAATAATTAAAAAACTCTATTAAAAAAGTTCTAAGTTTTCTTTTTTCTGGTCCCCATCGATTTTCAAAGGGTATTCCCCAGAAAAGCATGCCTTACAGTAGCTTAAATCATTACCGGCAGATTCTAAGCCTTGTAAAGAAATGTATGCTAGGGAATCCAACTCTAAATAATTTTTTATTTCTTTTAAATCCATCTTATTGGCAATGAGTTTACTTTTATCGGGGAAGTCAATACCAAAATAGCAGGGGTGAGTTATGGGGGGAGATGCGATTCGTAGGTGAACCTCCTTAGCCCCAACGCTCTTTAAGGCTTTGATCTTTTTTTTAGTCGTAGTCCCCCGGACAATAGAATCATCAATCAAGACAATCCTTTTTTTGTTGATCAGGTTTTTAATGGGGTTAAGTTTCAACTTTACATAAAAGTCCCTTTCGCTTTGCTCTGGCTGGATGAAAGACCTACCAAAGTAATGGTTTTTAGTGATAGCAAATTCAATGGGCAGCTTTAGCTCTTCGGCGTAACCAATGGCTGCGTGATTACCAGAGTCCGGAATGGGAACCACGAAATCTGCCTCCACTGGTGCCTCTTGGGCTAGTACCTTACCAGTCTTTTTTCTAAATTGATAAACAGAATTTCCAAAGATAAGAGAGTCTGGCCTAGAAAAATATATCATCTCAAAGATGCAGCGACTAAGGTTAGGCTTAGAAAAAATTTTCTTTACCCTTGACTCATTCTTTTTTAAAACCACCATTTGCCCAGCGTGGACTTGCCCCATATACTTAGCGTTTAGTAAATCTAAAGCACAGGTCTCAGAGGTGATGATCAGGCTATCGTCTAATTTGCCTAAGCACAAAGGTCGAAAGCCATTAGGGTCCCTAACCCCATAGATGGTATCACTCGTCATGATAAGCAGGGAGTACGACCCCCTAACTTGGCGAACTGATTCTGCGATGGCATCTTCAAAATTTTGGGCCTTAGAGTTAGCTATTAAATGAACAAATATTTCACTGTCCATAGTCGTTTGAAAAACAGAGCCCTGCCTCTCTAACTTCTCCCGTAATTCCTTAGCATTGATGAGGTTCCCATTATGAGCGATAGAAAATTCTCCCTTCAAATGACGCACTACCAAGGGTTGTATATTCTTTACCGATAAGCCCCCCGTGATGGAATACCTCGTATGCCCTATAGCTTGGTAACTATTTTGAAATTCTTTTTTATAGTCGTTGTTAGCAAAAACCTCATTTACCTTGCCTAAGCCAGATTTAAGATGAATGCGTTTATCAACACAGTAGGCGATCCCAGCTGCTTCTTCCCCTCGGTGCTGCAGAGCAAATAAGCCTAGGGTAGTTAAATGAACTGCTTCTGCGTGATTGGTGATGCCAAATAGTCCACAAGCTTCTTTTTTTTCCATGCGTTTCTTTTTTGCGTTTATTTAAATTTAATTTCTAGTGATATAACAAAAGGAGAATAGCTTTTCATCGTCATACCAAATTCGTTTTAGTTTTAGTCCTGACCCTTCTAATTTTTGAGCAAATTTTTTCAGGTTATATTTATAAGAATTTTCGGTATGAATGGTCTCACCCTTTTTAAAAAAAATTTTTTCTCTATACTCACCCAGCACCACTTCTTGGTCTTCAAGCGATTTAATATGCATTTCAATTCTCCCCTGGGCCGAGTTGAAAAAAGATAGATGTTCAAATTTATTTAGGTCAAAGTTAGCCAAAAGCTCTCGGTTCATCCGGGCAAGCAGGTTCAAGTTAAACTGAGCGGTTATGCCTTTTTTGTCGTTATAGGCTCGGTTTATGATATTGATGTCTTTTTTTATGATGTCCACCCCTAATAAAATCCCACTTATGCCAGTATTTTCGGTATTCCTCTTATTGGGGCTATTAGGAAAATTCTTAGGGGAATTTTTAGGCGGCGTCAAGGCTTCTTTAAGGAATTTTAAAGCGTCGTTTAATTCTAAATTACCGATGGTAGACCCGGGGAAAAATAATATTTTTTTATAATCAAAGTATTCTTCTAGTAAATCCTCTAAAATAGTTGGGATGTTAAAGTCCCCTAAAATGGGGTGAGTTTTTATATGGGGAAAACCTTGCTCAATGTTTTCTTTTAGTACATCTAAAATCGACTTGGAAATCTCAATGGGGACATAGGCCAATGAATTGGGTATCTTTTCTAAAAGGTACTTGACCTTTAAGCCGATCCCAGCTCCCGGCTCTATGATACAAATTTTTTCTTTTTCAGTTTCTTCCCCAGAGGCTTTACCATGGGCTACCCCTGCTTGCTCTCCTTCCTTACCTTGAATTATTTTAGCTATCTCGTTTTGGTTTTCTTTGAGAATGCTGATCTCGCTTCTGGTAACGTAATACTCATCTAAGCTACAGATCTCTTCAAAAAGTTCTGAGCCTCTTTTGTCGTAGAGGTACTTGGAAGAGATTTTTTTTTGCTCCTTTTTTAAACCATCCAGGCAGTGCTTGAGGAAAGTTTCTTCCTTTTGTTCCATTGGTGTAATTTTTATTTATATGCTGCTGAACTTGTTTAAATAAGCTGAGTAAATCTAAGTAAAAATTCCCCTACTGATTTTTCTTACTTCTTGATGACCTTAACTTCTCGCCAACCTTATTCCAGTGAATTGCCAACTGCTATCAGCTGAGAAAAAGTTTCGGTAGGTCATCCTAATGTGGGCTTTGCTGGTGGCACAAGAGCCGCCTCTAAGAACGTATTGGTTGCACATAAATTTTCCGTTATATTCCCCTAAAGCTCCTACCTCAGTTTTAAAGCCGGGATAGGGAGCATAAGAGCTACTCGTCCATTCCCAGACATTGCCAAAAAATTGATACTTATCTGCTTCCAAAGTAACCGGATCAAAAATTAAATTATCCGCAAAGTTACCTTTTTCTAATTCTTCCCTAAACACTCTTTCATTAGGAAACTTTTTTTTGGTTACAGCTTCCCATTCTGCTTCAGTAGGAAGCCGGCAATCCTTCCACTTAGCATAAGCATTGGCCTCGTAAAAGTTTATATGGCAAACGGGGGCTAGTGGGTCTAGGGGTTCTAAGCCGTTTAAAGTGAAGTGATACCACGTACCCTCTTTTTTAATCCAGTAGAGAGGATGCTTGACCTCATTTCGCTCGACAAAAGCCCAGCCTTCGGAAAGCCAGAGTAAAGCCTTTTCGTACCCACCGCTTTCGATGAATTCTATATACGCTTGATTGGTAACCAAGCTAGAAGCTATCTCAAAGGGTTCCAGGTAGGTTTTGTGAAGTGGGTTTTCATTATCGTAGGAAAATTCTTCCTTCTCTTTATCTGCCCCAATTTCATAGACCCCACCAGGAAGTGAAAGCCATCCTTGAGGCTGAACGGCAGAAGGTACTTTTTTGAAATTCCTATTCAGTTTAGGGTAGAGAGGATTATAAAAAAAAGCATGTTTAATGTCGGTTAGCATGAGCTCTTGGTGCTGCTCTTCATGGTTTATCCCCACACTGATGAGGTAGCTTAGTTCATCAGAAATGGACGTAGCTTGACTCAAGAGGCCTATCATTTTTTTATCAACATATTCCCTATAAGCCAGAACCTCTTCCAGGTTAGGTTTGGTGATCATCCCTCTTTTATGTCGAGGGAATAATCTGCCCAAGGAGTTGTAGTAAGAGTTATAGAGAGCATTCATCATGGGGTCAAAGAGCTCGTAAGTTTTATCAAAGGACTTTAGGATAATGGTCTCGAAAAACCAAGTGGTGTGGGCCAAGTGCCACTTGATGGGGCTAGCGTTTTCCATTGACTGGATTTGCTGGTCTTCGGTTGATAGAAAGCTAGATATGGTTAGAGAAAACTCTCTCATTTTTTTAAACCTTATCAGTAAAAGATCTTTTACTTTTGGAGAAAGTTTAACCCCAGCGGTAGCAACGGACATTGAGTTCATTTTAATAGTGGTTTTATAATAATGGCTTTATATCTAATATGGCTTCAAGTTAGGTTTTTAGCTAGAAAAGTAAAGAAATCTTGACCTGTTCCCACTTCTATACTAATCTAGGTCAGAGGGTAATGAATGGTATAATAAATTTTCTTTTTACCCCCTCTCAAATTATATCTATAAAAAGCATTCTAACTGGCATCTCTACCCATCAGATAAGGCTATAAATATATTAAAGTGTAACATAAAAAAACCAACAGTCATTTTTTTTCTTGACTTAAAAAAAGGAAAAGATTGTTAGAGCAGGAGATGTTATTCTAGTGCTTGGTTAGAGTTAAGCCTCTAGTTTTCTATGGAAAAAATTACTGTATTTTTTACTGGAGAAAAATAAACCTAGCTATTATTTTTAATGGTACAATTTTTTCTGCAAGCCAAGCTATAAGGCGATTTAAATTAATTAACTTACGGTTAAATCAATAATAACTAGTAAAAAAATGATTGATAGAATAATAAAGTTTCTTCAGGTTATTTACCATGACCTAAAAACAGGTAGTTTAAATTTTTTCGAAATTATTTATTCTTTTGCTAATCAACCTTATAAAAAAGAACCAGTAAATGTTTTTTAGTCAATCAGGACAAGACAGGTTTATAGTGGAGGAATATTTAAGTTATCGTGAAAAGGGAATCTTTGTTGACATAGGGGCCTACGATGGGAAGTGTTTGAGTAACACCTAATACTACCTAGAAAATAGAAAAAGAGCTCAACTGGTCAGGCATAATCAAAAGACTTTAGGTCATTAAGGTTATTAAGGTAACTATTTTAAAGTAGCGGGTTATTTAAGGTTGAATTAAATTTAGTTCAATCTTTCTCCCAACCTAATTTTTTGATAAATTTTAGGGTTTTGTCTGTCGTTTATGTTACACTAAACGAGCCTGATAATAAAAGCCTTTTAAAAGAACCAAGCCCAAATTAAATCATATGAAATTCTTTAGCAATAAACTCTTACTCAGTTCTACGATCATTGTAACCCTCTTAGTCATACTTATTTTTCTTTACTTTGCTTTTGGCTTTTATATTGGCTATCAAATACTCCACACTGACCATGGCTGTGGGGTAGATGAGGGCTCTACTCCCAATAACTTTGACCCAGCTAATGATATTCCTTTGTACGAAGACACTGAGGAAAACGCTCCCATATTAAAAAAGTTGCGAGAATTTCCTAAGGAAAAGTATTTCACCGATGCTTGGGAAGAGGTGCGTTTCCCCTCCAGGGATAAAAAGGGCATCAAAAGAGCCACCATTGCGGGGTGGTATTATAAACATAATGGTAATCTTGACAACAAGACCGTCATTGTGGTGCACGGCATTGATCCTAGTGGTAAGTGTAATTCCCGGTCACTGTTAACTAGTGGTATGCTCTTCAAAAGCGGCTTTAATGTTCTTAATATTGACTTGAGGAACTACGGAGACAGTAGCATCCTATCTGACTATATAAAGTTAGGCGCCGAAGAGTATTTAGATATTTTGGGGGCATTTGACTTCCTACTCGGTAAGGGTGTTGCTGCTAATAAAATTGGAGTGTTGGGCATTTCTTTGGGGGGAACGACCGCCATCTATGCTGCGGCTAATGAAAAGAGAATATCGGCCATTTGGGTGGACAGCTCATATTCTACTTTCTCTAAAGTGGTTGATGATGAATTGGGTCGTTTAGGTTTACCAAGTATTTTTCACTTAGCCTTAAACTTGGCCGGGCGAGTTTTAATCAATACCAATTTAAGCAACTTGAACCCTGTTTTAAAAATTAAAGACCCAGAGCAAGCATTTTTCTTTACCCATGGCAGAAGAGATAAGAGGATGTATTTTAGCCATTTCTTGGACTTCAAAAACTACTTTGAAAAAAATCATCTCTCAGGAGAGTTTTGGCCAGTGGACAAGGTAAAGCATGTTGAAGCCGTTGTTGCCTACCCGGATGAATATCAGAGAAGATTAAAAGAATTTTTTGACGAGCATTTGCAGTGATCTTCATTGGAGTGGGGGCAAGTAAAAGCTAAAGAAAATTAAACTAAGGGGTTATATATAACCCAGTAAAAGACGGCATAAAGAAAGGTACTCTCTCGGTGATTTATGCTGAACAGTCGCCCCCCATTAATTTAAAAGGTATAGTACATTGCTTATGTGCATTACTTCTGTGAGCTAAAAACAGAAGTGAGCTTATCTGAAATTTTTTTATACCATGTTTTACCGGATGCTTGTGTAAATATTTTAGGTGCTTGGACAGTTATAACTCCACCCCTATTTTTTAGGTCAAGCTAAAAAAATAAGGAAGAAAAAAATAGACAGAGAAACAAAAACTATTTAAGAAAAACCAAAATAAAAAACTTAGATTAAAAAGATAATGATTAGCCGCGACGGGAAAGAGGTTTTTTGGCTAAATACTCCAGTAGCTCACTGTAAGCATTGGGATACCATAAATCGAAATCTTTTTTATAGAGTTTATAAACTTTTCGAGCCAAGCGAGGGGTATAGTAGTCTTGCCATTTTTTAGATTTATAGGAAGATTTATTCAAATGCCCTAAAGGCTTAGTCCCATACTTGTTTTTTATTTTTTCATAATCTCCTTGTAAGTTCTCAAACCTACCTATGTAGTCAACTAACTTTTTCCCCCTATAAAAAATTATCATATGTAGTGGAATGAAGTGGCCATTTTGTCTAATAACGATTGGGTCTAACTTTCCTAAAAAGTTTTCAAAACTTTCCTTTTTTTTAAAACGGAACAGCTTAAATTTTTTATTAATAAAATCTATATTTGTAATATCGTAGTTAGGTTTTTCATCATTAATTATTTTATTTTTATAGGCTGAAACTAACCTACTAAAGGGGTTTCTTACGAAAGTAAAAGTAAATTTATTAGAATTTTTTTTATGCTTATCTTTTGTGTAACGCTTATATTTCTTAGCATTATACTGCCTAAATTGGTCCTGCTGAATCTCATCGTGTAAATCTACATAGTCAATGATTCTTTTATTACCAAAATCTATTATAGATTTGATTAAAGAAGAGCAAGCTACCTTAGCTGTGTGCAGATAAACCAAATCCTTATTTATATTAGAGTTATAAAAGTATGCAAAAGTTGGAACTCCAAAATAGTCAGGGAAGTAAATCTCAATGTGTTTTTTAACTTTTTGTTGGCTCTCTTTGATAAAATTAATATAATTAGAAATTTTTAGAAATCGGTTCATTTTTCTTTACCTTTATTTAAAAGTTCAGTTTTTCTATGCTTTCAAATTTATTTTGAATGCTTTTATACATCTCGTCTATTAGTGGGTCGGGGTGAGGGTCTCCCAACTCATTGAGATAGAATACTTTTTTGACTCCGGCTTGGAGCATTTCTTTAGTGCAGTTAAAACAGGGCCTCAAGGTAGAATACATGCTTGAGTTTTGGGTGGCAATACCAAAACGGGCCGCGGTAATAAGGGCATTTTGTTCGGCATGCACGCAGATGCAGATGTCGTACTGTGAGCGGTACTTTTCTCTTTGGCTACACCGAGCGCATCCTCCATCCAAACAGTTCTTATAGCCTTCTGGGGTTCCATTATACCCGGTAGAAATGATCCGGTTTTCTTTAACCAAAACCGCTCCTACCTTTCTGCCTATACAGTTGGCTTTTCTACTCACTGCTAAAGCGATGTTCATATAATACTCATGAAAGTCAGAGATATATGTCGTCAATTGAGTTTAGAGAGAGTTTATAGGGTTATCCCAATCAAAACTAGGGTTACAACCATGAGGGCAACAAATATCCACAACACATGGAAAACATAGTATTTTATTTTCTTGGTCAAGGTAAATGATTTATCATCCTTTTTTAAAGATTGTAGTCTGGCCAAGAGTATGCCCAAAGCAAAGGTTAGTGAAAGCGTGAACAAATAAGGGCTAATCTGCAGAAAAGTAATCTTTAGGCTCGCTATATCCATGTTGTTTTATATCCCCTATCTCTTTCGGTTTAAAAATCTTGTTTTAAAAATAAACTTTACATTTTCAACAAACTGTTATATATATATTATAATTATAATTCAGTAAGTAGTCAAAAAGTAAAAAATTATATAAATTATTATTCAGTAATGATAGAAGTAAATAACTTAGTTAAATATTACAGGGACTTTAAGGCCGTAGACGGGATTTCTTTTACCATTGAGCGTGGAGAAATTGTGGGGCTTTTAGGCCCTAATGGTGCCGGCAAGAGCACCACTATTCGTACTCTCTGCGGGTATTTGGCCCCAACCTCGGGTACTCTAAAAGTGGGGGACTATTCGGTCGGTCAAGACGAGCTAATGGTAAAAAAGTCAATTGGCTATTTGCCAGAATCAGCCCCTCTTTATGCTGACATGATGGTTTACGATTATTTGGCATTTATCGCCAAGGTACGGGAGGTTCCCCGTAACCAAGTGGCTGAGCGAATTGCTGACATGGTGAACACCTGCGGCTTAAAGGACGTTATCCATAAAAACATCAACGAACTTTCCAAGGGGTATAAGCAGAGGGTTGGTTTGGCCCATGCTCTAATTGGGGATCCTCAGGTTTTGATTTTAGATGAGCCAACTTCTGGCCTGGATCCTAACCAGATAATTGAGATAAGAAAGCTCATTAAAAAAATTAGTGAAACCAAAACTATTATCTTGTCTTCTCACATCCTTAGTGAAGTGGAGGCCACCTGTGATAGGATAATCATTATCAATAAGGGTAAAAAAGTTGCTGATAGTAAGACCATTGATTTAAAAAAACAGTTAGGCAAGGAAAAGAGCATCATCATTGAATTTGACACCATAGTCAGAGAAGAACTAGATAATCTAGCTCAAGATTTAAAAGACAGTTACAGTTCATCTGACAACTTATCCATCACGGAAGAAAGCAAGCCTTCTGGAGATGGGCTCACTTTTATTATTTCCTATCAGGGAGAGAAAGACCTTCGTAGTGAAGTTTTTGGGCTTATCAGTAAAACTAACCTAAAGCCAGTCAATTTTTTCCAAAAGGAAGAAAGCTTAGAGGATATTTTTAGGAAGCTGACTAAGTCTGAGACCGAGAAAAATGAGACCGAAAAAAGCGGAACTGGAAAAAATAGCTCTGACGAAAAAAATAATTCTGAAGCAGTTAAAGAAGTTAATCACGAAGTTCACCAAGAAATTCAACAGGAAGTAAGAGAAAAAGAAACCCCCGAAGAAACTAAGGATCCAGAGTCAGGGGCTGAAACGGAAGGAGAAAAAGGAGAGAAATAATGAGATGGAACATCGTTAGAGAAATTGCTTTTAAGGAAATAAAAAACTACTTTTATTCTCCGGTTGCTTATATCGTCTTGGCTTTTTTCCTCATCGTGAGCGGTATTTTTTTCTGGACAACTTTCTTTTTACAAAACCAAGCTGAGCTAAGAGGCTACTTCAACATGCTGCCTTGGCTTTTTACTTTCATCATTCCTGCTATAACCATGAAGATTTTCTCTGAAGAAAAAAGTAGCGGGGCTTACGAAGTTTTGGTTACCCTGCCCTTGAAGTTGGAAGAGATCATCATAGGAAAGTTCTTAGCTGTGGTGGTTTTTATTTTGTCCATGGTATTTTTTTTATTTCCCTATGCTATTTCGGTAGACTTAGTGGGAGATTTAGATTGGGGGCCTGTGGTTAGTGGTGCAGTGGGGGCTTTTTTTTTAGCGACCTCCTATGGTGCCATTGGGGTTTATGCCTCTTCGCTCACTAAAAATCAAATTATTGCTTTCTTGGTAGGGCTTTTCATTTGTTTAGCCTTTTTCCTGGTCGATAAATTTTTTAGTTTCTTCCCTCCGTCCCTGTTAAAGATATTTAATTTTTTCTCTTCTGATAAACATTTTCAAAACATTGCTAAGGGCGTTTTAGACCTGAGGGATATAGGGTTTTTTGTTTTAGTTGTTTTTGTTTTTATTCGCCTTACCTATGAAAACCTTAGGAATCAGTTATTAAAAGAAAGTTAAAAAAGAGAGTTAGAGAAATATGGATGAAAAAAAACCTTCATTGAATAAAGAGAAATCTCCAGAAAAAGCATCAGATAAAACAGTAGGAAAAGCATCGAAAAAGGCAATGGGGAAGAATCCCTCTTCTAAAAACATAAGTAGAATTAATCTAATCGTTTACCTGCTTTTGGTGGTAGGGGTTTTCTTTTTGCTTTATCGCTATCCCCTAAGGTTGGACCTAACGAGGACTAATGCCTTTACCTTGTCCGATGCCAGCAAAGATTTGGTCAACAACTTGAACGACCCGGTTAGGATTAAGGCCTTTGTCTCAGAAAACTTACCAGCTCCTTTAAACGAGGTAGAGATAAACCTACAAGATATTTTAGCTGAATACAATAGCATAGCCGGAGATAAGTTCACTTATAGCATTTTAAAAATAGATGAAAAGAAAGAGGGACAATCAGCTGAGGTTGAAGAAAATATAAAGCAGGCCAGGGATTATGGTATTGCTCCCCAGCAGGTGCAGACCTTTGACAAAGACGAGGTCAAGCTAGTCCGGGCCTACTTGGGGTTGGTGATCGAGTATGGCAATGCCCAGGAGAGAATACCTTTTTTGAATAATAATAATTCTTTGGAGTACTTGATAACCGAGCTGATTAGTCGGCTCACTAGGAAGAACGATAAACTAATCGGCCTCAAAGAAAATATTGATCTTACCCTTTATCTCAATAAAGACTTTGTTTTGGCAGCCCAGTACTTCGGTATACAGGGTGTTCCTAACTTAGAGGCCAACGTTAGGAATACCGTAGACCAGGCCAATAAGGATAACTTTAATAAAATAAATTTTCGGGTAGTGGATGTTATTTCGCCAGAAGAGGAATCTTTCCTTAGAGAGAATGATGTGCGTAATTTAGCCTGGGAGGAGTTCACCGTACCTAATGTTGGTAGCTTCCCTAAGGGCGTAGGGTATGCTGCCCTGACGATTAGCTTGGGTGATAAGTTGGAAGTGCTGGAACTGATTCAAGTGGGGAGCTCTCTTCAGCTCACATCCGAGGGGCTACAGGCTTTGCCTACTTATCAGTTAGTCGACACCGGAGAAGGTTTAAAAGAGAATATCAATGGTAGCATAGAGTCAATTTTAGAGGTCAATCAGAGAATCGCTTATTTAGATCAAAAGGGAACCGTTCCCGTAGTGAATTTGAACGCTTTCCCCGGGGGTAATCTTTTGGGGGGGAATCAGGCTGCTGAAGGAGAAAACTTTTACCGTAGCTTGTCTAAAACTTATCAGGTAGAAACGGTAAATTTAGAAGAATTGGGAAGCAAGTATAATAGCCTAATCGTAGCTGGCCCCAAAGAGAGTTTCAATGATTATGAATTGTTTTTAATAGACCAGTTCATCATGCAGGGAAAATCGGTTACCTTTTTTCAAGACTCCTTTACGGTAGAGTCCCCTAACCCTCAGGTTCCGCCTCAGGTCCAAGAGAATGAGAATAATCTAGATAAGCTGCTGGAGCATTATGGCATAGACGTGGGCAAGAGCATGATCTTTGATGAGATGTCTTTTGTTCAAAGGCAACAAAACGCTAGTGGCGGGGTGGAAGAGTTTAAGATTTACTTTGCTCCCATCATTCAGAATTTCAACAATAGTTTCCCAGTCTTGAGGAATATCAAGGAAGTCGTGAGCCTACAGAATTCACCGGTTAGCTTAAACCAAGATAATTTAGAAAATCACAAAAATACTAAGACCACGAGGCTTTATTCTTCTTCGGCTGAGTCCTGGGCTTTGAGCGAAAATATCTCCCTCATACCCCAGAGTATAATACCGCCGCAAGATCCAGGTAGGTTTAAGAGCTTTGATTTGGCATATATCGTTGAGGCTGAGTTCAATAGCTTTTTTGCTGATAAAGAGATCCCAGCCAAGCCCGAAGAAGACCTGCACTCTTTAGATGATGGCCATGGGCATAGCCACGACGAAGTTGAGGAGTTAAACAGGGCCATAGAGGAAAGAAGAAAGCAGGCTGAGGCTAGTCGGAATAAGGGAGAATATGTGGCTAACTTTAACGAAGACGAAGTAGAAAAGGTAATCACAGAGGGAAGGCCAGCCAAGATCATGGTGCTTGGTAGTAGTCAAGTGATTAAAAATAATATCTTTAGTCAAGATGACCAAAATGTGAATTCCGTTTATATCCTTAATTTGATTGACTATATGAATGACCGGGAGGACTGGGGTATTATGCGGGGGAAGGGTCGCTACTCCAACCCTTTAGAGCCATTTGACGCTAATGCTAGTGCTTTTAAGCGGTTGCTAACCAATCGTGATTTTATTAAATTTTTCAACATGGTAGGGCTACCCATTTTGATAGTCCTCTTAGGTTTTATCGCCTATGCTCTTAGGAAGAAAAGGGTGTCGAGCATTAGTCATAGATTCAACCCCTAGTTTAACCCATAGTTAAAAGTTTATTAAAAGTTTAGAAAAAAAGAAATGAGCAAAAAAAATTTAATTATTCTTTTATTGGCCGTTGTTGTTTTCGTTTTGTTGTTCCTTCCAGAGGGCAAGTCTGATAACGGCAAGACATTCCCTAAGCTTGATGGAGACGTTGACAAAATAGAGTTCACCAATAAGGAAGATAAAATTACTCTCTTGTTTGAAGATGAGAAATGGTCTTTGGCCGCGGATGAAGCTGGGAATAAGGTTCATAAAGCTCGCCCGGGGAACAAGATAGTCATTGACCCCATTGTTAATTTTTTCAAGAAAGACTTGAAGGGCGAGTTGGTCAGCGATTCGGGGGCTTATGGGAAGTATGGCTTAGAGGAAGGAGAGAACAAGACTTTCCTTTTCTATAGTAAAGGAACTCTTTTAGGCAAGTATGTAGTTGGAAATCAGGGCAATAGGAATAACAGTTTTTATTTTTTAGATAACGATGACGAGAAGATCTATCAAGTTGAAGGTGATGTTTTCGTTATAGATAAAGGGCGTGAAGACCTTATAAACAAGCAAATTTATGAGGCCGATGCTAAACAGGTGGAAAGGCTTAAAATTAATATTGCCGATAGGGAGTTAGTTTTGACCAAAACCGAGGGTGAAGAGCCGGAGCAAGCACAAGAAGGTGGAGAAGATTCTCAAGCAAATTCAAACACCTCTGAAAAGACCAGCGAAAACAATGCTAAGAAGAGTGCTAAAGAATGGCTCGATAAAAATGAAAAAAAATATTCTGAAAACAAAATCAATGATATTATTAATATCATCAGTAGACTAAGTGTTGATAGGTTTTTAGATGATAGAAGTAAGTCCGACTTTACTGAAGAGATGTATCGCTTTGAGCTTGAGGTAAAAGATGCTAAGTCGGATGTCAAGTCAAAGGCTGAACCACTTAGCTTGATCATTTATTCCCAGCAGGGAGAAAATTTTGTTGCTAGTAGGGTAGGCTCAGACGATGTTTTTTTACTGACCGACACGGATACAAAAAGTTTGGATATAAAGAACTTTAGCTCACTTGAGTAACCCACGTTGAGTAAAGAGGCAAGAAGGATTCGGAGATTTATTTCGGAGATTTATAAAAGTTATTAAAAATAAGTAAAAGATTTTGCAATAAAAGGTTTTGCGTAAATTAGACTACTCTATTCGCGAGTATAAGAACTCGGACCGAGACCAGGTTTATTCCCTAATAGTTTCTATTTTTGGTTTTGAGTTTAAAGAGATCCCTCCAGAAAAATACTTAGTTGATCTCAATGACATGGAAAAAATATATGGCGGAGAGAAGAACAAATTTTTTGTGTGCGAGAAAAATGATGAAATCATCGGCACTATTGCTATAAAGGAAGATGACGAAAAAGTGGCTTTGCTGCGAAGGTTTTTTGTTAATCCAAAGTTTAGAGGTCAAAAAATAGGTAAAAATTTATTAGTTGAAGCCCTGGACTTTGCCCAAAGCAAGGGGTATAGTGATATAATTTTTATTGGTAATATGATAATGCAAGGCGTGAAAAGCATGCTTGTAAATAATGGTTTTGAAGAAGAAAAAGATTTTATTTTAAGTGAATTTTCTGTCTTCAAGCTCCACTTTTCTTTTAAATAAATTTTTCATAAATTTTCCTTTAGAACTAACCCATGAGCGAACTTGCTGCTAAAAGTAAAGGTCAGAGTGAAAATCACAAGCATGGCCAGTTTAAAGATAACCGGCCTGTCGTCATCATTGACTTTGGTTCCCAGTACACTCAGCTTTTGGCCAAGGCCATAAGGAAGGCCGGGGTTTATTCCATCATTTATCCTTGTTATGAAAGCTATGAAAAGATAAAAGAAACAGATCCCCAGGCCTTAGTTTTTTCTGGTGGCCCCGAGTCGGTCTATGACGAAAACAGACCCAAATTTGATGAGCGTCTTTTTTCTTTTACAGTTCCGATTTTAGGGATATGTTATGGTATGCAGCTCATCGTAGATCATTTTGGAGGAGAGATTGATGAAGCCGCTCACCGCGAGTATGGCTTAGAGCAAGTCGAGGTTCTCAAAGCCTCTGACATCTTTAGCGGGGTAAAGAAAAACACTACGGTTTGGATGAGCCATAGTGATGAAGTAAAAAAAGTTCCTTCCCAGTTTGAAGTCTTAGCTAAAACAAAAGGCTCTTTATCGGCCTTAGCTCACCAGAAAAAACCTGTTTATACTCTACAGTTCCACCCCGAGGTTAGCCATAGCGAAGAGGGTCAGAAGATCATAGAAAACTTTTTATTCAAGGTAGTAAAGGCCCAAAAAAACTGGTCGCTAGAAAATTTCGTTGAAAAGAAAATTCAAGCCTTAAAAGAGCAGATAGGTGATAAGCGGGTGATGTTGGCCATTAGCGGGGGGGTGGATTCTAGTGTCTTAGCAGTCTTGCTCTCTAAGGCAATTGGAAATAAGTTACTTTTGGTCATAGTCGACAATGGCCTTTTAAGGGAAAACGAAGTTGAGGGTATCATTAAAAATTTCAAAGATAAATTGGGCCTAACCATTCAGCTAATAAAAGCGGAAAAGCTATTTTTAAGCAGGCTCCGTTTTGTCAAAGACCCTGAAAGGAAGCGGAGGATTATAGGTAATTTATTTTTAAAGATATTCCTTAGGTTCTCTAAAAAATTTGACTATTTAGCTCAAGGTACTCTTTATCCGGATTTGATAGAATCGGTTTCCGTTTTTGGTCCCTCTGACACCATAAAAACCCACCACAACTTAGTCAAAGGAATGTTAGCCCTAAAGAAACAAAACCGGCTTTTGGAGCCTTTTTCTCTGCTGTTCAAAGATGAGGTTAGGGAGATAGGCCGAGTGCTTGAGGTACCCGACTCCATCATTGAAAGGAAGCCCTTTCCCGGGCCCGGTTTGGCGATCCGTATTTTGGGCCGGGTTACTCCCTATCGTTTATACTTGGTTCGTATGAGCGATAAGATATTAGAAGAAGAGCTTTCCAAGACACCTTTTTACAAGTCCCTGTGGCAGTCCTTCACCGTTTTAATTCCGCTAAAATCAGTTGGTGTGGTTGGGGATAAAAGGAGCTATGGCTACACCATCGTTCTTCGCTTGGTGAGTAGCGTGAATGGAATGACCGCAGACTTTGAACTGCCTAGCAAGGCTATGCTCACTAAAATAACCAGCCGCATAGTAGGCGAACTCGGATCGATAGCCCGGGTAACCCTGGACGTTACCTCCAAACCACCGGCTACCATTGAGTGGGAATGAAGGGTAATGAAGTTAGAGTAACTCATTAGCATGACTTATTTAGCAGTATGATTGAGCAGTATAATCAGGATGGGTGAGCTAGTAAAATCAAATTAAGCCAAGTAAGAGATTAAAAAATAGTCTGTGCTTTTTTGTATAGTATAATTTTCCTTAAACTAGGATTAACAGAAAGGAGATAGACATGCCTAAAACCCCACTTTTACCTAACCAGCAGGCCCCAGCTTTAAAGTTCCCCCTACTTGACGGTGGGGAGTTTGACATCAAAGCCAGCAGCCCCAGTAAATTTGACTTAATCATATTTTACCGAGGGCTACATTGTCGGTTTTGTGCTTTTCACATTGCTGAGCTAAAAGAGCTGATGGAAGAGTATAAAAAAGAGGGCGTAGATGTTTACTCTATCTCCGTGGATGGGGTTGAGCGGACCACTGATTTCAAGAAAAAGGCTGACGTCCCCGGTCTAAACTACGGCCATTCACTTGATTTAAAAGAAGCTCAAGACTGGGGGCTTTATATTTCCAAGAGTATCGGCACCACTTCCATCGGTATCGTAGAGCCAGACTACTTCAATGAGCCAGCCTTGTTCCTGGTGAAGCCAGACAAAACCATTTACTATATCAACGTTCAGTCCATGCCCTTTTCTCGGCCTCCCTTTAAAGACCTTCTCAATGCCATAAAGTTTTCTAATCAGAAAAACTATCCGGCTAGGGGATCCTATGATGGGGAATTAAATTAGTTTATAAATCATATTTTTTATACTTTAATTTAGTTTATCAGGAGGCCATTAATGAGCATGTTTAACCAGATTAAACTTCGTTATCTACTCGCTTTACTCTTCTTTACCTTTGCCTGTCAGGGGGACATCCTTCGGGTGGATCCTGTTTTAAATATAGTTGGAGATGTCATAGGGCAAGAGACTTCAATCTTGAATGGCAGGTTTATTGGGAGCAATAGGGGTCTAATAAGTAACCCAGATGGAGGATCAATTGTCATAAGTGGGTTCAGGTACTCTCTGTGGAACAACTGCTTTGAATTCTCCTCACCAGCTATGGTAAGCTCAAACACCTTTGCTACTTATAATTTGAGGAGTACTGTCTATAACAATGTGGGAGGGACCAATCATGTTTTTTTTCCTAACCGAATTGATAACTCCACGGGAACGCCCAGGAGTTTGTTCACGGGCAGCTATTTTATGTTCCGCTATGATATAAGGAATAATTTCTTAGATACGAGAGCTAATTGGGGACCAACCGTAAGTTCTCCGGGCCTTTGGAGCATAGATGGAGGAGGATCTGTGCCCTCAGCAATGAGTGGCAATAGTGATACTTTAAATGGGTTAAGCCTTTTTCAAGTGGTCTATCTAAGGAACTATGATCCCTCAGCTAGTAATGATAGAAGAATTCAATTTAACTTTGGTTCTAAAGTAGTATTTGAAAAAACGGTTGGGCTGAATAATTTATCCCCCACGGCTCTTAGAGAAAAATACCAATCTTTAGCCAATGGTTTAACCTTTGATGATATTGCTTTGGGACTTGAGGTACTTTGGATAAATTACTACGAAACCACTTCAGTGATTAGTAACAATTCCACTCACAGCTTCCCGGGAAACTCTAGAATCAAAACCTGCCCTTAAAAAGCCTTTAAATTAATATGAATAAATTACCCTATAAATCACTTGTTAG
Organism: Trididemnum clinides; assembly: GCA_963675345.1. NCBI lineage: Eukaryota > Metazoa > Chordata > Ascidiacea > Aplousobranchia > Didemnidae > Trididemnum > Trididemnum clinides. Next base: position 145,671 of record CAVLYW010000127.1, read on the forward strand.
TCTCCCTACTAGACTAAATTTTAAACTAACTTTTTTACTACTCATTTTCTTCATCAATGTTTCCCTCTTGGCTAAGATAACCGGCAAGGTTACCGATGAGAGCAGCATTGGCGTCGCTAGCGTGCTCATCGCTTTGGAGAAGGATACTGGTGATGGGAATCCGGTTCAAATAGATACTACGCTTAGTGATCTGCAGGGGAATTTTTCTTTTGAAATCCCTGTCGCTGACGTTTATTTTTTAAAATTCGTGAAAAGGGGCTTTGACGATAGGACTATCACCCTGACAGTTTCGGGCGACCAAGCCATAACCGTTGCCTTAAAGAAGATCAATGTCTTAAACGAGGTCAGAGTAGAAAGAGTTAGGAATAAAAATTTGTCGGAGCGGGACGCGGTCTCGTCCACCGTTTTAGACGAAGAGGAGGTCAGGAACATTAAGATCGACAAAGTCGATGACCTTTCCTCGGTGTCGGCCAGCCTGCTCAGCGTCAATACTGGCTCCTCGCTCACTTCTTTTTTTTCCCTTAGAGGGGTCTCCAGTGCCAACACCACCGACCCTTTGGTGGGGCTTTACATTGATGACATTGCCCAGTTCCAGAGTTATAATTTCCCCATTCACCTAAATAACATCACCAGCATTGAAATCCTCAAGGGTCCCCAGCTTACCTTTTACGGCAGGAATGCCATGGGTGGGATCATAGACATCAAGACGCAAAAACCTTTAAGCCGGCTGAGCGTTAATCTAAATGGCGACTGGGGTAACTATGGGCTTCAGAAGTACAATGCCTCTCTTACCGTGCCTTTGGTGAATGAGGTAGCCTTGCTCAATTTTGGTGGGTTTTACAACTTCGTTGATGGTTACTATCGTAATACTACCTTGGAAAAAAATACTGGGGGCGAAGAAAGCTTCGGGGCTTTTTTGGGTACCAGTTTATTTTTTCGTAACTTAGAATTTGACATTGGAACCAAATATGAGCGAAACGACGAAGAGGCCTTTCCTTATAGTCAAAACCTAGCTGAAACAGAAGCCAGCCCTTTTACCATTACCCATAATCAGGACACCAGGAACATAAAGCAGACCATTGATAATTTCGTTAAAATTAAATTTCCCATTGAATATTTTGTTTTTAATAGCGTTACTACCTATCAGTACTTCAACAACGATCTCATCTTTGACCTGGATTTTAGCAATATTGCCGACTCTACTTTAGACCTGGACTTTAACTCTCACTTGGTTACTCAAGAGTTTAAGCTGAACTCTACTTCGCTTAGTAGTGAATATTTTTCTTGGCTCAGTGGTAGCTACCTTTACTACCAAAACCGTAATATATCCAGTGGTTTCTTATTCAATGACAACACGACCAAGGTCGGAACTAGGGAGAACGCTGCGGGTGTAGCCCTTTATGGTAGCGTAACCTATCCCATAATTCCAGCCATCCACCTCATCCTGGGGCTGAGGGGTGATTATGACTACCGTGGTTCGATCATTAGTAGGACGACTTTCGGGGGAGAAGAGCCAGACGTAACTGATGAGGTCCATGATTTCAACTATGCTCCCAAGCTCAGCCTAAATTTTTACCCAGTAGATGACCTACTCATTTATATTTCGGGTACTAGGGGTTACCGTAACGGGGGGATCAACGCCTTCGTGAGTGATAGCGAGAAAGTGTTGTACTCCAGTGAGAGTAGCTGGAATGCAGAGCTGGGATTAAAGTATGGTTTTTTTGGCGGCAGCCTTTCTTCCAGCCTTTACTATATTTACTGGCAGAACCAACAGGTCAACGTGGTCTTCACCAGTGATAGTTCCCTTTTTGAATTTGGCATCGTCAATGCTGGACAGTCTCAAAACCTAGGCTACGAGTTAGAGCTGGCTACCCCTAATTTTTGGGGGTTCACCGTGGGGGGTAACTTTAGTTATATTTATTCTCGTTATTTAGATTTTCAGTTAGAGGATTTTACTAATGAACGCCAGGACGTGAGTGGCAATACCCAGTCCTTCGTACCCAATTTATCTGGAGCCGCTTATTTGGAATACAAGCTCCCCTTCGAGCAGTCCTTAGCAGAAACGGACAATTTTACGATTAGGACTACTTTTAAGTACATAGGTGAGGTTTTCTTTGACTCGTTTAATGCTCAAAGTCAAAAACCTTACTATCTATTGGACGTTACAGCTAACCTTCAGTTAGCCGGCTTCATCCTTTCTTTTTGGATGAAAAATGTGCTCAACCAAGAGTATTACTCACTTATTTTTGATACCGGCATCGCCGACTTAACCCCCAATAAATTAGGCGACCCTCGGGTTTTTGGGGTTAAGATTTCCTTGATTTACTGATTATGGCTAAGAAATATTTAGTTTTACTACTCCTAGGGGGCGGTCTTTTCCTCAGTTTTTTTGTTAGTTGTCAGTCTACTGCTCTTGGTGATAGCAGTCCTTACCCCGTTACCTTAAATAGCTTCACCAATAGTAATTTATACGGAATATTCGTAGGTAGTAGCAAGTCGTTCACCACTCGTAATGCTGACGACTCTTTGCTATGGAACAATTGCTTCAATTTTTCCCCTCCTCCCCTTACCAATGATATAAATAGCTTGGCTACCTATGATTGGCATAGCCCAGTTTTCGGTAATCAAAGCTCGGCTAATAACCATGTGTTTTTCCCTAATGCTATTGTCAATACGCCCATCACTAACTCCGCCACAGCCACCATGGCTACTAACCTTTTTGTGCAGAAGAACTATTTTGTCATGCGCTACGACATCACAGATGGTAGCTTGGATAATTACGACAGCTGGGAGCCGGTTAACGACAGTGATGATTATATCCCGGGAAATTTTAGGAATGCTTTTGCTGAAGCCTTAGCCCAAGGTTCACCATCAGGCACGCTCAGCGGCATGAGTTTATTCCTCGTCGTTTATTTTAAAAACTTCACCATAAACAGCACTAATAATTTAAAGGAAGTAGATTTTAATTTTGGGGCTACGCCGTATTTTACTCCCACGTCCTCATTCAGTGGTTTAAGTGGTGCTGACCTACGCACCCGCTACCAAGAAATAAGTGATACCTTAGTGGATAGGACCAAGGAACTAGCCGCTGGTCTGCAGTCGCCTTTTTTTAGCAGGTACTACGAAAGCACCAATTCAAACATCTCTGCAGCTTCAGAGCACAGCTTCCCGGATAACCCGAATACTAAGGTGTGTCCTTGACCCTGCATGATGTGGAAGGCCTACTAATTCACCAATTCCCACCAATTCTCACCAACTTTTATCAATTACCTCTATACCTTCATCAGCTACTTTAGTTAGCTAAACCAGCTCAATAGGGGAAGTCAATAAAGGAAATTTTTCTATAAATACCCTACTAAACTTTCTTCAAAGGCTTTTTTGATCGCCCTGATCTCCCGTTAGATGATCCCTTAGATGGCCCTTTAGATGAACCTTTAGGTGAGGGTGGAGTCTTGATGGCCGTAGTTTTTTTCTCGGTCATTTTTTTCTTTTTAGTAGCCTTCTTAGTACTAGTTTTGGCTAGGCTCTTTGCTTGAACTTTCGCTTGAACTAATGGGTCAACAGAAAAGCAAATTTTATCCTTTTTAAGAGAAAATTTTACTGTATCGCCGTCTTTGATTTCTTCCTTGATAATCCCATCAGCTAAAAGCTCCTCTATTTCCTTTTGGATAACCCTGCGCATGGGTCGGGCCCCGTATTGTTTGTTATAGCCCTTCTCAATCATTTTTTGTTTAACCTCTTTGGATAAAGACAGCTTTAGCTTTTTCTCTAAGAGAGAGGCCTCTAACTCATCGATAAAAATATCCAAAATACTGATGAGGGAGTCTTCGCTCAGAGGCTTAAAGATAATGAGGTCATCTACCCGGTTAATGAGCTCGGGGGAGAAATACCGCTTTACTTCTTCCATGACCGTATTTTTAAGGGCTTCATAGTTATCTTCCTCGCTTCCCTGCCTAAACCCTAGGGAGCTTTTGTTGACTATCTCTTTACTGCCCAGGTTAGAGGTCATGATGACCATGGTGTTGCTAAAATCAACCTTATGCCCTAAATGATCGCTGAGGAATCCATCTTCCAAGATTTGCAGTAGAATATTAAAGATGTCTGGATGAGCTTTTTCTATTTCATCTAAAAGGATGACGGAATAAGGTTTTTGCCTGACAAAGTCGGTCAACTGACCTCCTTCTTGATAGCCGACATAGCCCGGGGGGGCTCCAATCAGCCTGGAGATGGTGTGCTTTTCCATGAACTCTGACATATCAATTTTGATCAAAGCGTCTTTGGTCCCAAAGATGAATTCAGCCAGCCGCTTGGCTAATTCAGACTTCCCTACCCCAGTAGGCCCTAAAAACATAAATGAACCGACCGGCTTATGCGAAGATTTTATCCCGGCCCTAGCCCTCCTATAAGATTTAGAAATAATCTCCACAGCATTGTTCTGCCCAATTATTTTTTCTTTCAAAATCTTTTCCATTTCCAAGAGCCGCCTACTTTCGTTTTTCTCCAACTTAGTTACCGGTATCTTGGTTATGTTCTCCACCACCAAAGCAATGTCTTCTTGGGTTACTTCAATTTTTTTCTTCTTTTGATCATTCTCCCACTTTTCTGACCTGAGTACTAACTCATTTTTCTTCTGCTTTATTTTGTCGCGCAGGACTGCCGCTTTTTCGAATTCTTGCTGACTCACCACGGCGTTCTTTTCTTCGTTGAGCTTCTTAATTTCTAACTCTATTTCCTTGATAAAGTTGGGCTTATTCGAGTTAAGTAGCTTTACCTTGGAGCCAGCTTCATCAATTAGATCAATGGCCGAATCCGGTAAAAACCTGTCCCCCAAATACCTTTTAGAGTACCGCACCACCGTTTCTATGAGGGGCTTAGGGTAGGTTACATTATGATAATGCTCATAACGGCTTTTTAGCCCTTCTAAAATGTGGATGGCGTTGGTAATGGTCGGCTCATCTACAGAGATCTTTTGAAACCTTCTGCTGAGAGCGGTGTCCCTTTCGATGTATTTTTTATATTCGTTTAAAGTAGTAGCCCCTATACACTGCAGCTCACCCCGGCTTAGACCAGGCTTTAAGATGTTAGAAGCGTCCATGCTCCCTTCTGCTCCTCCGGTTCCGATTATGGTATGCACTTCGTCAATAAAGATGATGATATTACCAGCTTTTTTAATTTCATTGACGATGTTTTTTATCCTTTCTTCAAACTCTCCTCTATACTTAGTGCCAGCAATACAAGAGGCCAGGTCCAGGCTTACCACACGCTTGTTGAGTAATATGTCTGGCACTTCTCCATCACTGATGCTATTGGCCAAACCTTCTACGATGGCCGATTTTCCTACCCCGGGCTCTCCGATTAAAATGGGGTTATTCTTGGTACGGCGAGATAGGATTTGAATGAGCCGATGGATTTCTTGATCTCTACCGATAACTGGGTCAAGTTTTTTTTGCTGAGCTAAAAGGGTTAGGTCCTTGGAAAAGCTATCCAAAACGTTAGTTTTGACAGCTTTTTTATTTTTGCTAAAGTTCTTTTTTTGGGTGTTATTCTTTTGATTGCCATAGCCCAAAATTGAAATGATGGTCTGTCTAAGGAGCTCAATGGTAACGTCATATTCGCCTAAATAAACCCCGACCTTGCCCTGCTCTTCCTTGAAAATACCAATGAGTAAATGCTCAGTCCCGATGTAGTGGTGGTGTAGGATTTTAGACTCTTCGGCACTTAGGTTTAATACAGTTTCCACTCGAGGGGAATGGCTGATTTCTCCCATTTTCAAAACGCTTTCCCCAGTTTTCAGATCATTCTCCACAGCGTATTTTACCTTTTCTAAGTTGATGTCTAAGCGTTCTAAAATTTTAACCGCTATGCTTTGGGCGTCCCGGATCAATGCTAAAAAGATATGCTCAGGTTCTACTTTTTGGGAAGAAAACTTCCTTGCCTCTTCTTGAGCGTATTCCGTTAAAATTTTTTGTGCCTTGAAAGTTAAGCCTTTTCCGTTATTCATGCTTTTTCCTTTTTTAATTATTCAAATAAATTATACAAAAAGTTTTTATATAAGCTATATAAAAATAGTCTCTATAAATAGTTTCGTATTATAAAGTTTTTAAATTAAAAGTTAAAAACCCACCTCTGTTTAAATTTGGTATAGAACTAAATATAATATAAAATTAAAAAAAATTCAATGGTCTAATCATTAGCCAATCATTTAGCTAAATCATTCAGATAATCAATTATTCTTTAATCAGCCAACCTCAAAGGTTTTCTTGCTCTAAGATATATTTTATAACGCTGTCGCTATGGTGATAGTCAATCACCCCAGTGGCATGCTTTTGGATTTCCAAAGGGGCATTTTTTACGGCTAAGGCAGTTCCAGCAACATTAAACATGGATATGTCATTCACGTTGTCGCCAAACACGGTTAGATTCCTTGGCTCAACCTTGGCATGGTCTGCTAGAAACTTAACCCCAGCACCTTTATTGGCCTTACGGTCTTGAATGGTCATCCATTGCCATCCTCCTTCGTCAATGCCCATGGGGTAAAAGTTGAAAAGGCTTTCTGACTCAGCTGAGTCAGTAGCTAACCCAGGTTTGTTGGGGTTGGCTGATGAGGTCATACTTTTAAGCTCCTGGTAAAGCTCATTGCTTCGCTGGGCTTTTTCTATGACGGTGAAGCAAATGACCTGATCGCTCTTAAAATCAATTTCTTCTACATGATCAAAGTCTCGAAGCCGCCCGTCCTTCCTGGCTTTTCTTTCTAAGTAAAAATTTTCAATTGACTTATTTTTATCTTTAGGCATCCAGCACTTATTCTCTTTGCCATTAAAGGTCGTTAGGATGAACTGTGCCCCATGCTCCGAGAGGAAATTTTTAATCAAAAGGGTTTTATCATAATCCATAAAAGTGTTACTCAAAAGTCCTTCCTCATGGTAATCCACTATCGCTGCCCCATTTAAAGTGATCACCGGCAGGGCGAAAGGGATGTCTCCCAAAATTTCCTTAATGGTGGTTAAGCTACGGGCGCTGGCTATGGAAAAGTTAATCCCCTCGCTAAGGAGCAGCAGGATATTTCTTTTGGTATAATCGCTAATGACAGAATTGTGAGAAAGCAAAGTAAAGTCTAAGTCGCTGATGTAGAGTTTTTTCATATTGATCTTTTTAGCGGATTTTAAGGGTGGCTAAGCTAACCAAGACCAGAATGATCCCCACGATCCAGAAGCGAGTGATGATCTTACTTTCCTTGATCCCAATTAGTTCAAAGTGATGGTGCAGGGGGGCCATCCGGAAAATCCTTTTTTTTCTCAGCTTGTAAGAGCCGACTTGGAGGATGACTGAAAGGGCTTCGATGACAAAAATTCCACCTATGATGGGGAGAAGGAGTTCTTGTTTTAAGACCAAAGCGCTAAAGCCAATGATCCCTCCTAGAGCAAGGGACCCAGTGTCTCCCATAAACATCTGAGCTGGGTGAGCGTTGTACCAGAGAAAGCCTAAACCACCCCCAAAAAGTGCCGCTAAAAAAACGGTGTACTCGGAACTCTTGGCTATGAAAGGAATCTGCAGGTATTCCGAAGCGATGTAATTGCCAGAGATGTAACTAAAAACGATGAAGGTCATTATGACCAGTAGGGATAGCCCAATGGCCAGGCCGTCTAAACCATCGGTTAGATTGACGGAGTTAGAGCTGGCTACCAAAATGAACACGGCGAAGAAAATGTAAAAATAAGAAAGGTCAAAAAAAAATTCTTTAAAAAAAGGCAGGGTCAAGTAAGAGTAACTTATTTTTACCTTCTCCTCCAGAGCGACTAGCTCTAACTGATCATTGCCGACGAATAAAATTAATGCCAATACCAAAGAGAACCCAACCTGTAGTGATATTTTTAGTTTAGCAGAAATGCCTCGGCCAGAATTTTTCTTTAGTTTGATATAGTCATCAGTGAAGCCAATGATAGCAAACCCCCAGAAAGCGATTAGCCCCAACCAGATAATGGCATTAGATAAGTTGGCCATTAAAAGCACGCTCACGCTGAGAGAGAAGAGGATGATCACGCCTCCCATGCTAGGTGTACCCTTTTTTAAGGCGTGGTTATCCGGGGTTAGCTGCCTTACAAAGTTGTCGTTCCTTTGCCCCATAAACTTAATGAAGTATTTCCCTAAGACGATGCTTAGGACTAAACTAATCAAAGCCCCAACGATGGACCTAAAGGTTATGTAATTAAAAAGGTTGAAAATCAGGTACTGGTCAGCTAGCGGAGAAAATATGTGATAAAGCATAAGTAGGGTTTAATATAAGTAGTATTTATAAAGTAGGGTTTAATTTTAGTTGTGAGGCTTTAGTTGATTTTATTGGTTGATCTTATATTGCTTGGTTTTGTATTGTTTAGCTGATAGCTTTTACTACTTCTTCTAAATGAATGCCCCTTGAGGCTTTGAAATAATAAATGGAAAAGTCTGCGGACCCTGACATTTTTTCCGAGGGTTCTTTTGCGGTTTCTTTACTTTTTATTTCCCTATCTAGCTTTACCATTAACTCTACCATTAAACTTTTCTTACTGGAAAATAATTTCTTATTTTCCACGGCCAACTCATCGAAGATTATTTTAAGGGCGGGGGTGTTCTCTTTTCCTGAGTCTTGCTCCAGGGGTACAGTTCCCAGTAAATAAAAGCTAAGCTGGTGCAACTCTTTTTCTGAAAAGCTTTGGGTAATATCGTTTATCCCCCGGGCCAAGTTTTCGTAGATGGGTTTTATCTCCGAGCCTAGCTCTAAAATGTCGCCTAAAATTATATTTAAATGGATTTTATTATTCAAACTATTATTCAAACCTAGAGGGATTAAATGAGACAAAGTGAGCAGCAAAGAATCAGCGTTGGCGTTATAGCTATCGTCAATGATGAGTGGCCTGTGTTTTACTACCTGTTTTACCACTTCAAGGCGGTGGGGAACGGCTTCTGCTATTTTGCAGCTCTGCATCATCCTAGCCCTATCTCTTCTCCTGGCCATTTCTTTATCAAGGGTGTCGCTAATGCTAGCATATTCCTGGATAAGTAACTCTGGCTCATCTCTTTCTAAAACGTCTATCAGGGCTAAGGCCATGCTATAGTTCTCTGGAAAAAACTCTAGGCCCTCTGCGACCCTGTCCCCCCCAGAAATTGTATCATACAAACGGTAGCTAATTTTTAAGCATTGGTCTTGCTGGGGCTCATAGTGGGGTTCTTGGGCTTGCTCATCGGTCTGAGCATCTTTGGTTTCGACCTCAATGGTATGCTTTACCAAAACATCTTTTTTACTTAACCAAAGCAACTTTATTTTTTTATCTCCTCTTTTTTCTCTAAGCTGGTTGGTGCTTTCCAGAGCCTCCAGCAAGGTTTCTTTTTCCTTGATGCCTTCGGCTAGAAAAGTAAGGTTATCTTTAAAGTTGTCCCGGCTGTCTTTCTGCCCAGCCCAGATTTCACTCTTAGCTAGGGCTATATGCTTAAGCCCCCGAAAGTGCTTTATATGAGCCGAAGAGATGCTCGTTATCACGGTGATGTCTGGGGCTAGCAAACTCGACAGGTAGGCCATTTCCCCCGCGTGGTTCATGCCCAGCTCAAAGACGTAGTAGTCATGGCGACTCCCTACCGAGAGCATGTTGAAAGGAAGGCCTAAATGGTTGTTGTAGTTGCCCCGGCTTTTGAAGACCTGGTATTTCGTTTCTAGTAGCTTGGCCAAGGTCTCTTTAAAGCTGGTCTTGCCTACGCTACCGGTGATGGCGATCTTGCTTCCGACAAAGGCTTTGAAGTAGCGCTGAGCTATCCTGCCATAGGCTTGGCCAGCGTCTTCCACCAGGATGGCGTAGACGGGGGGCGTTTCGTTACCTACTAAAGCAGAGAACAAAGCAAAAAACTTATTAGCCTGCTTCTGGTTTAAGAGGAAAACCCGGACCCCTTTGCGGTAGGCTAGGTAAGAAAAATTTACCGCCCGATCGTTTAGGCATAAAAAGATGAAGTCTTTTTCTATCTGCTTAGAGTTAAAAGAAATGCCTTTTATAAAAACTTGGTTTAAAGGAAAATTATCCGAGCTTAAGTTTTTATAAACTGAATTATTATAAACTAGCTTATCATAAACTATCTTATAACAAACTGGGCTATGCTGGGCTGCTTTAGCTTTAATTAGTGGAGTTAGTGGAGCATTGCTGAGTGAAGAGCTTAGAGAAGCGTTTAGAGAAGATTTTAAAGCAGAGTTTTTAAAGGACTGTTTTTCAAGGGCCTGTAATACCCAAGCTAAGTTGGTCTTCATCACTGTCCAACATCACCCTTCATCATTATTTTTCGTCGAATGCCCAAGACTGGACTTGAACCAGCACGGGATTGCTCCCACAAGCCCCTCAAGCTTGCGTGTCTACCAATTCCACCACTTGGGCTAAACTGGAGCGGGTGATGGGAATCGAACCCACCTCATCAGCTTGGAAGGCTGAGGTAATAGCCACTATACGACACCCGCTCTTTATGCTCATTTATTTAAGCATGCGTTAACTTGGGGAGAGAAGGATTCGAACCTTCGAAGACCGAAGTCGACAGATTTACAGTCTGTTGCGTTTGACCGCTTCGCTATCTCCCCAAACAATCAACAAAAACAAAACAACAAAAACAAACGGTTTAATTATAATATGGATTAGGCTTAAATTGATTATTTTATTTTTTAATTGAGTTCGGAGCTTTTCCAGCCTTTTTTTTCCAGCCTTTTCCCTGATAATTTATCTTTGTTTATTTTTATAGTACAATACAAATTTAAATCGACAACTTAGCAAGGGATAAAACAAGGGAGGAAAAAATATGGCAGACATAGACCCAAATAAAATAGCAGTCGAGCTAATGCTCAGCTCAGCAAAAGAGGTAGCCCAAGGTGTAGCATCTTTTATTGGGAAAGCTATATCTGAAAAGTGGGCAGAAAAAAAGATATATGGAGACTTCAAGGCCGAGATAAAAAAATACTACACCAGCCAGTATCAGAAATACGCTCAAATAAAAACCTTTTTATTTAAAGGGGAACTAACCAAGTTTGAAGACGTCTACTACCCTTTGAGCATTGAGAAAGAATATAGAGGATATGGCCATAAGCCAGATGGAGATATAGTATTTAATAGCTTCAATGACCTACTAAATAATAAAGGTGAATACAGCTATATAACCATCACCGGCGATGCCGGTAGTGGTAAGACCACCTTTGCTCGTCACCTTTTTTTGTCAGCCATAAAGGGTGTCGCACGGGAGGGTGTCGCACGGGACCAAAAAATCCCCCTGCTCTTAGAGCTGCGCTCTTTAAAAGAGGATACCCTGGTCGCTCATATCTTGGACAAGTTAGACCGCTCGGGCAACCAAGACTATAAAGATATTTTACTCGAGCTACTGGATAAAGGGAAATTTATCTTTCTGCTGGATGGCTATGACGAGCTTAGTAGGGATAATAGAGCAGCCATCTTCACCGACTTCGTGGATAAGTACCACGAGAACCTTTTTGTCTTGACCTCGCGACCCGGTTCCGGGGCCTCTGGATTACATAGGTTTAAAAATTTTGCTATGGTAAAGCTCAGCAGTAAGGCCATAACCCAGTTTGCCCGAAAGCAACTCAAACTCATAGAAGGCGGAGATGAATTTAAGCGAGGCCTTTTAGCAGCGATAGAAGAGGGCAAGAAAAAAGAAACCATCAAGACCTTTTTCGAAAACCCTTTGCTGCTCTCCATTTACATGCTCACCTATCAAAACAACCCCAAAATTCCTGAGAAGAAGCACCTGTTTTATGACAAGGTGGTTGATGCTCTTTTTAGCCAGCATGACACTTTCTCCAAGGGTGGCTTCAAACGCCCGCTAAAAACTGAGCTGGATGAGGAGCAGTTCAAAAAAATTTTATCTAGGTTTTCCCACCGCACCTATTGGGAGAGAAAATACGAATGGTCGAAAGTAGAGGTAGAAAAAAACTTTAATAAAATAAAAGAAAAAGAAAGCCTCAAATTTGGCAACCCAGCCCTCTTGAGTGATTTAACCACGGGCATCAACCTATGGACCGAAGACGAGGGTGAGTATGCCTTTACCCACCGCTCTTTTCAGGAATATTTTTTAAGCCATTTCATCCAAGCACACGCAGATAAAAAAGAATATTATGGGGATATTATAAATAGATTATTCGCCCAAGGCCAAACTCAAAGCCATGCGGGCATTGAGAACCTGCTTAGCTTTTTAGCGGGCATAGACGCGGCCGCCTATAAAAAATATTTTCTGCTGCCTTTTTATGAGAAGTGTAATTCTGAACTGGAAAAAAATTTACATGACTTTTTAGATAAGAATCTTTTATTAGTTTATCCATGGATGAATCCTTCTAAGATAATAGAGGTGTTAGAAAAGAAATTCGCAGAGGGGAAGAAAAAGGCAAGAAAAATAGGAAGGGAAGAAGCAAAGAAAATGGTAAGGGAAATGGAAATGGAAATGGAAATGGTAAGGGAAATGGAAATGGAAATGGAAAGGGGAAGGGAAAGGGGAAGGGAAATGGAAAGGGGAATGGAAAGGGGAATGGAAAGGGGAATGGAAAGGGGAATGGAAAGGGGAATGGAAAGGGGAATGGAAAGGGGAATGGAAAGGGAAATGGAAAGGGAAATGGTAAGGGAAATGGTAAGGGGAATGGAAATGGCAAGGGCAAAGGCAAGGGAAACAGGAAGACAAAAAAAAGACATCCCCCAAAAAGTAAATGCATGGTTTGGGTTTTTATCTCTAATTACCAGGAACAATAATTTTTGGAGTAGACTGCCCTTGGTAGAAGGAGAAAAAGTTCTATCTCTATTTTCTACATTAGCGGTAAAAACCTGGCGAGAAGAACCCGTCAAAGCCTTCATGGAAAAGGGAGAAAAAAGGTTTCACAAATACTCAGAGATCTCAGATGAGATGAAAGCGGTGTTCGAAAAGACCATAGCAAAAGATTACCAAGGGATAAAGGACTCCTTCACTAAAAAAATACAAGGGCTACGAGAGGAGATAAGAACCCAAGCCAGCAGTGGGACTAGTATGGGGGATCGTTACTAACGCGGTGGTAGCATCAAGCAGCATCGGATACAGTATCAAATAGCAGTGTCAAGTAGCAGTCAGATAGCCTCGGATAGTTTTTAAAACACCACGAACCCACCATGTCGCGAACCTCCCAGCCAGATCAGCATCAGGAAAACCTCATCATCAAGGGCGACAACTTGGTGGTGCTCCGGGCCTTGAAAGATAGAGCCTTGAAAGATCGCCTGAAAGAGCGGCTAGTGGGCCAGGTCCAGCTCATCTACATCGACCCGCCCTACAACACCGGCAAGAGTACCTTCACCTACCCCGACAAATTAGAGCAGGGCCAGTGGTTGGACTTTATGCGGGAGCGGCTCAGGATAGGCCGGGACTTCCTTTGTGAGACCGGGGTCATGGTCGTCAGCATTGACAACCACAAGTTCGCCTACCTCAAGGTGCTTTTGGACGAAGTTTTTGGCCGGGATAACTTCGTGGTCAATTTCGTCTGGCAGACCAAGAAGGGTTCCCAGGGTATCGTTACTGAAAACCGGGTGGTGAACAACCACGAGAACCTGCTGGTCTTCGCCAAGAGCAAGGGGCGGTTTAAGTTCAAGGGCCTGGAGCGGGATGAGAGGGAGTTCAGCAACCCCGACGACGACCCCCGGGGCAAGTGGAAAAGGCAGTACCTGCAGCGGTTCGGGCAGGGCTTCCCCCGTCGCACCATCACCAACCCCGAGAACGGCATGGCCTTTACCTTTGAGACGCCCTACACCGAAGACAAGATCAGCCAGTGGATCAAAGACAAAGTGATAATCTTCCCCCAAAGCCCGAACAAGTACCCCATGAGAAAGGAGTACCTAAAGGAGTACAAAGCCAAAAAGCAGCTGGTCTCTTCTTTGGGGCTTTACTCTACCAAGTCTAGCACTGAGGAGCTTTACAACATGTTTGATGGAGAAAAAGTCTTTAAGAACCCCAAGCCCAAGGAGCTAATTAAATTCATCGTCGACCAAACCACTAACCCCCATGATTTGGTCTTGGACTTTTTCGCCGGCTCGGGGACCACGGCCCAGGCGGTTTTGGAGCTGAACCAAGCGGACGGAGGCCAGAGAAAATTTATTTTGGTCGAGCAGGTCGAGACTAATATTAAAATATGTAAGGCCCGAGTTGAAAAGGTCTTAAAGGTCTTAGCCAAAAAGGGGATGAGTGATGGCTTTATCTATGAGGAGTTTTTTTAGCATGGCAGAGGAGGATGGCAGAGGATTTGGAATTAATAAAAATATGAGAAAGATAAGTGATTTATTATAAGCAATTTATTTTAAAGGGACTGAAATGAAAAATGAATAAGAGAAATGAATATGAAAGGTTGGCTTACCGTTTTAAAAACTATCAAAAAGCTCTTTCCCGCTTTGACGAAGCTCTAACCCAAAGCCAAGCTAAAGAGCTTTCTGACTTAGAAAAAGAAGGCTTTATCCAGCGCTTTGAATATACTTTAGAGTTAGCTTGGAAAGTAATGGGAGATTGGTTAAAAAGCCAAAATGTTAAATTTAGGTATAATACACCTAAGCAAGTCATTAGGGAATCTTTTCAAGCTAATTTGATTGATGATGGGGAAAAGTGGATGGAATGTTTAGATAATAGAAACAAAACATCTCACACTTATGATTCTAAAAAAGCTGAAGAAATTTTTAATGAATTTTATGTTTATAGGAAATTGTTCCATGACCTGCATGAAAGAATTTCATCTATTTTAGAAGATGCTAAAAATGATAGGTGATAGTAATGAGTAATAATAATGAGAGTGATCTTACTGATCCTACAAAGGGCCAATTTACTTCGCAAAATTTTTTTGGGCCTTCGTTTTCTGAGCTTTCCTCTGGACTCTCCTTAGGACTTTCTTATAGGTCTTTAAATATCTTGAAAGAAATATTATTGCTTTATATCGGTGAGATAGGAATTGGTAAGATAGAAAAAATTAATGTCTTTGGGTCAAGAGCTATGGGGAATTATGAAAAAAACTCCGACTTAGATATAGTCGTTTATGGGAGCATCTCCAGTAAGGCAGTGGATCGACTATTCACCCTTTTTGAAGAAAGTTCTTTAGCCATAAAGGTGGATGTTATAAAGTATGAAACTATTACTAATCCAGAGCTTAAAGAGCATATCGATAGGGAAGGAAAAACCTTTTTCTTGAGTGCCTCAAATGAATAGGTTAATTTCTCCTTTATTATTCATTTCCCCCAAAGTATTATACTCACCCCTTCATAAATAAATGATAAAATTGACTAGATGAAATTTGAAGTTACGCCGGAGTATAGTTTAAGGGGAGACCAGCCCCAGGTGGTGGAGGGCATAGCCCAGGGGCTTCAGGAGCATTATCCCTACCAAACCATCAAGGGAGCTACGGGAACGGGGAAGACCTTTGTCATGGCCAAGGTAATTGAGAAGATAAACCGGCCTGCTCTCATCATATCGCACAACAAAACCTTAGCGGCTCAGCTTTTCAATGAGTTTAAGCAGTTCTTGCCTAACAATGCGGTGGAGTATTTCGTTTCTTATTACGACTATTATCAGCCCGAAGCCTATGTAGCCAAAAGGGATTTATACATCGAAAAAGAGTCCTCCATCAACGAGGAAATAGACCGCATGCGGTTAAAGGCTACCTCAGCCCTCATGGAAAGGAGCGACGTCGTCATCGTTGCTTCGGTCTCCTGTATCTACGGGTTAGGGTCCCCAGAGGATTATAAAAACATGTACGTTCGCTTAAATTTAGGCAAAGAGCTAAACCGCCGGGACCTCATCAAAGCCCTTCTAGACATTCAGTACGAGCGAAAGGACGAGGTTTTGGAAAGGGGTTTTTTCAGGGTGCGGGGTGATGTTATTGACATTCATCCGGCCTACCTCCAGACTGCCTACCGAGTTGAGTTTTTTGGTGATGAGGTGGAGGGCTTAGCAGAGATTGACCCGCTTAACAATGAGGTCATTCACCGCAAGAAAGACATCACTATTTTCCCAGCTAAGCACTTCGTCATGCCCCAGTCGCGCATAGAAGAAGCCACTAAGAAAATTCGCCTGGAGTTGGACGAAAGGGTCAAGTACTTTGAAAATGCTAATAAGGTCTTAGAAAAAGAGAGGATTTATAACCGAACCCTTTATGACTTAGAGCTGCTTAAAACCGTTGGCTTTTGTCCGGGTATAGAAAACTATTCCTTTCACCTCTCAGGACGGAAGTTAGGTGAAAGGCCGTCTACCCTTTTTGACTACTTCCCCAAAGACTTCGTCGTATTCGTTGATGAGTCCCATGTTACCCTGCCTCAGGTTAGGGGTATGTTTAATGGCGATAGGGCCCGGAAGCAGTCGTTGGTGGATTATGGGTTTCGCCTGCCCTCGGCCTTGGAAAATCGACCTTTGGTTTATGAGGAATTTTTTAGTTCATCTAAGCAATTCGTTTTCGTTAGTGCTACGCCTAACGAAGAAGAGTTGAAAATCTCTAAGCAAAGCGAGGAACTCATCAATCGCCCCACTGGTCTATTAGACCCCGAGATAGAAGTAAGAAGTTCCACTGGTCAAGTTGATGATCTGATTTTCGAGATAAAGAAAGAAATAGAAAAAGATAACTGCGTTTTAGTAACCACCTTAACCAAAAGGATGGCTGAAGATTTGAGCGACTACTTAAAGGACAACCAAATTAAAGTAACCTACCTACACTCCGACATTGACACCATAGAAAGAGTCGACATCATCAAACAGCTTCGAGCCAAAAAAATTAGGGTGATAGTGGGGATTAACCTGCTACGAGAAGGCTTGGACCTTCCCGAAGTGTCCTTGGTGGCTATCTTAGACGCTGATAAGATTGGCTTCCTGCGTTCCAAAACTTCCCTCATCCAAACCGTAGGTCGGGCAGCCCGTAATGCTGATGGTAGGGTGATCATGTATGGAGAGAAGACTTCTTCTGCCATGGAAGAGTGTATAAAAGAGACCAATCGGCGTCGGGAAATTCAAATCGCCTTTAACGAGAAGCACGGCATTACGCCTAAGAGCATCGTCAAGCCAGTGAACGATATTTTAGAAAGAGAAGGCAAAGTAGTTGACGAAGCAGAGAGCGAAAAGTACTTAAAGGAAATGAACCTAACTAAGATAACTGCTAAAAGCAAAGCCAAAGATATAAAAAGCACCTTAGAAAAGTTAGACTTAGAAATGAGAATAGCCGCTGATCGCATGGACTTTGAAAAAGCTATTTTTCTCCGCGACAAGATCGAGGAATTAAAAATAAAGCATAACCTGAGAAAAATTTAGTGAGGTTTAGATAAATAAATTTAATCTGAACTAAAGCCTAGAGAAAGTTTAACCTAGAGAAGGTTAAACTAAAGAAATTTCAACTAAGAAGTAAATTATCAGACTAGCCTAAAAACCGGTAGATCGTTATCAGGGTAGAGATCCCAATAAACCCCAAGCCCATTAACCAGGTTAGTTGACTAAATCTCTTATCGGTATAGTGCCGCATGTCTTCAAACCGCTTATCAACCTGTTCAAATCGCTTGTCCATATTCTTCTGCATTTCTTCAAAGCGTTTGTCGACTTGCTCAAACCGCTTATCTATATTCTTCTGCATTTCTTCAAAGCGTTTATCAACTTGTTCAAATCTTTTATCAATTTGTTCAAATCTTTTATCAATTTGTTCAAAACGCTTATCAAAATTCCTTAGGGCTTCTTTTAATATCTCCCTTTGGTATTTAAGCTCTTGTTCTAAGATGATGAGGTGCTGATTGTCCTTTAGTTCTTCTTTTATCTCCTGCTGGATATACTCTTTAACTTCTTGGGTTATCATATTAATATTCTACTATTAGTCAATGCTTTTTTATATTAATTTTCTTGGTTGTTCTCAGAGATCATTTTCCTAATACTTGAAGGCACTCTTTTAAAAATGTTTCTAAGTTGTCTAAGTTACTTAGAGCATCCGCAGCTGCACCTTTTTCAAAATTTTCTCGTTTGACTTGATCGATACTTTTTTTGATTTCATTTTCTTTATAGCCTAAGCTTAAGAGAGCAGCTCGGACATTTTCTTCTATGGTAGAGTTAGCCGCTTGAAACTCTTGCTTAGCTGGGGAAGAGGTCAGGGGCTCATCATTTTCTAAAAAGATTTTTTCTATTTTGCCGGCTATTTCTATTACTATGCGATTGATGGTTTTTTCTCCAATGCCTTTTATATTTTTTAATCCTAAAATGTTTTTAGCTCGGATCATTTCCATCATCTCCAAAGGCTCAATTTGTCCTAACATTTTTAAGGCACTTTTAGGCCCTACCCCAGAGACGGAAATCAAAGCCAAAAAAAAATCTCTAAAAACCTGCTTAGAAAAGCCAAACCAAATATGCTCCTGTTCGTTTATATGCTCGTAAATATAGACCTTCACCATCTGGTCTGTTGCTTGGTCTGAAGAGGATAGATAAGAAGAAAAATGACCAGCCTCAAAAATATTTATGCGGTAGGCTAGGTTTTGTAGCTCCAAGATTAAAACCGAGCCCTTAACCTCTACTATTTTTCCTTTAATGTACTCAAACATGGTAGGGAGATTCTTTTTTTAGATGATTCATTTGATACCAGCAAGTTAAAGCAATGGCCACCGCATCGGCAGCATCGTCTTGACTTATCTTTTTTTTTAAGCCTAATATCTTCATTACCATCCATTCGACCTCGCTCTTGGTAGCATTGCCCCTTAAGGTGATAGATTTCTTTATTTGTAGCGGACTAAACTCGCTTACGTCAAGGCCATGTTTTTTCAGGGTAACTAAAATCACTCCCCGAGCTTGAGCCACATCAATAGCCGTCTTGGCATTGGTCTTAAAAAAAACTTTTTCTACTCCAGCGGCTTTAAGGGTATTAGGGCCTTTCATTAGATCGGGGGTTAGATTGGGAGTTATATCGGGGTCTGGGCTGGGGGATAGCTTATAGGATGAGATCAGGTCGGTTAAGTTTTTTTCTATTTCTAATAAGCGACTCAAGTAGTCGTCTCGAGGAGAAGTAGAAATAACTCCTACGTCCGCTAACTCCGGTGTGGCATCTACGCCATTATCCCTAAGGAAAGCATAGCCTATACGAGCATACCCCGGGTCAATTCCTAATATCAATTAATGCGAATACTTTTTTTTATCAATTTAATGGATGACCTAGCTATTCTATGCACACACCCAACTTCATTAAACTAATTTTTCGTTAGAATTAACGCTCTGCACATCGTCTAAGTCGTCCAAGGCGTTGGTCAGCTTGGTTACTTTTTCATAAGTACCTTGATCTACATCTACGCTATTTTTAGCCACCGTACCCACCTCCGCATTAGCGATCTCAAAGCTTTCTTTGAGCTTCTCATAAACCGGATAAAAGTCCTTGGTATCAGTGAGTACTGTGAACCCCTCTGGCTCCACCTTTACATCCTCGGCTCCGCTATCGATCGCTACTTCTATGAGTTCTTCTTCTTGGGCTTTCTCTTTTTCAATTTGAATGATGCCCTTTTTCTCAAACTGCCAGGCAACCGACCCACTCTCGCCTAAGTTGCCTCCATTCTTGGAAAAGGTGGCCCTTACTTGGGAGACCGTTCTATTTTTATTGTCCGTCAGGCATTCAACTAAAACGGCTATGCCATTGGGGGCATAGCCTTCATAAACTATTTCTTGATAATCCACGGCATCCTTGCCTTCACCACTGCCTTTCTTTATGGCATTATCAATGTTCTTAGAAGGCATACTAGCGGCCTTAGCCTTGAGCACTGCCGCTCGAAGCCGTATATTGCTATTTTGTTCTGAGCCGCCAATCTTTGCTGCTACAGTTATTTCTTTTACTAACTTACTAAAAAGCCGGCCCCTTTTAGCGTCTTGGGCTCCCTTGCGATGTTTAATGGTTGACCACTTACTATGTCCAGACATGATGTAATCCTTATAATCTTTTAAACTATTCTTTAAATTAATTGTGCTATTAATTATACTACATAAATTATACCAAAGGTTTTTACTAAACTAGTATGATAAAATTATTAGCAAAATTAAAATTCACTAAATCTAAAAAATTAATTAGCTTTTATGAACACTTTTTTTACCTCGCTCTATGACCGCAATGCAACCCTTTTCGTTTTTGGGCTAATCTGCTTTGTCTTAGCCTTAGTTTTTTTCATCCTTAGCCTGACCACCGATATAGAGGTAGCAGGGGTCAATGCCTGGTATAAGCCCATTAAGTTCTGCCTTTCCATCGGCATCTATGCTTGGAGCATGGCCTGGTACTTAGATTATCTCACAGATTCAGTGGGGGGAATTGCCTACAAAAAAGCCTTCAACTGGTCGGTCGTCATTTTGCTAGGCTTTGAAATAATTTATATCGCCCTTCAGGCCGGACGAGGCGAGCTGTCTCACTACAACACCAGCACTGCCTTAACTCAAGTGCTGTATTTCCTCATGGCTTTGGCTGCCAGCTTAGTTACCCTCTGGACTTTGTTCATCGCCCTACTCTTTTTTAAAGGGGGCTTCCCTGACTTGGACCCCCATTACCTTTGGAGCATTCGCTTAGGGTTAATCATTTTTGTCATATTTTCCTTTGAAGGGTTCGTCATGGGAAGTCGCTTGTCCCACACTATTGGCGGGGAAGACGGAGACCATGGCATTCTCTTTTTAGGTTGGAGCAAAGTTTTTGGCGATCCTCGGGTGGCTCACTTCATTGGCATGCATGCCCTGCAGGTACTCCCCTTCTCAGCATTCTTCATACTGAAGAACACCAAGCTAGTGCTGCTATTTGCCCTGCTCTATTTTCTCTTAGCGGTCTACACCCTGGTACTGGCTTTATCTGGGGAATCTCTTTTTAGCTTCTTGAATTAAACAGTTTAATTAAATGATTTAGACGGGTTAAGCCAGGAGTTGCTTTTCAAACTTTGCCGCCCGGCCTGCCACTGACCTTCTCCTATCTTTTTTTAACTCTTTTAAATGAGGGAGCAGCCACTCTTTTAGTTTATCGTCTTCTTGGCTCCACTCGGTCAAGGTTTCCATGGTGTTGTTTAGGACTATCCAGTCCTGCTCTTCCCCCTCATTAGTTAAGTTCTTCTGCATGATTTTCTTAGCCGATTGCTTTTGTTTTTTACTCATACGCTTTTCTAAGAGCTGAAAAAGTTTAGCCAAGGTCCACTTGGTAGAGGCCTGGTCTATCAAGGAGATCTCTTGTAAGAGCCGGTCTAAGTAGGGGATGACCAGCTCTGGCTGGGCGGTGGTTACCCGTCTAACGGCGTTTGAGGTCCTAAGCCGAACTATCTCATCCTCAGAAAAGTAACAATTAAAAAGCTCATCGAAAAGCTCATTTTTCTCTAAGACCTCATCCACCACGGCAATGGTGTTGCCTAAACTGTTGGGATGACCCCCCGTTAGTTTTTCTACAAAGTTTGGCATGTGTTTCTCCTTTACTTTTTTAGGAAATTACTGAACTAATGATACAATTGATAAATAGATTAAGGTAGTAAAAACGATGAAGTTTGGAATTTTTTATGGTTTTTTACTTGATGGCTAAATTACTTAATGGCTAAACTAATTTCTAAAAGGGAGAGGGTGGAGGCTTAAGGTTATTAATTTAAGGTGCTTGACTAGCTGATAGGATAATTAACAGAATAATCAGGGGAAGGATAATTCAAAAAGATTTGAACTATGATTCAAGCTATGTTAGAATATAAATCTCTGAGATGTAAAATTAAGAGGCTTTAGCATGGATTTATTGAACCGATTAAAAAGAATAGCTTCAAGGGTGGTGTCCCCGCTACTTCCACTATTGGGCCGACCTACCATTAATCCCACTCTTTTTTACTTAGCAAAGTTTGGGTTACTCTGGCAACTATTTTTATTTTTGGGGTCCTTTTTCCCCATTTATGGTTTAGGAGATTTTTTCCTCTTCTTCTTCAAAATCTTTGTCCTTTGCCTGCTGGTGCTTTCTGCCCTGCAGATGGGAAAAAGTTTGAAAATGGGCCTGCCGGAATCGGAGTTGGAATCTGCAGCAGAGGCTAAGGCTGCAACAGAGGCTAGCGAGAGACTGATAACTCGGGGGCTGTTTTCTTTTAGTCGTAACCCCATTTACACCCTATTTTTTATAATCATTTTGCTCAACCTACAAAAAAACTTTTTTAGTATTACCTTTTGGGTTGTTGGTGGTTTTACAGTCTACGCCCACCATCTCATCGTTCTAAAAGAGGAGCAGTACCTAAGGGCAAAATGGGGTAGTCAATTTTCGGACTACCAAAAAAGAGTAAAACGTTACGGCTTTTTTTAAAAAAAAATGGTAGGTGCTTGGGTAGGTTATTACCCAGATTATATCTCCTAACCTGCTCCTCAATGTTCATTATTCCTAACCCCCCACTTCGACACTGAGTACAGCGGAGAAAAAGAAATCGTTCTCTAAGCTATCTGCGATGTAGTTCCTGGTTTCATCCGTCCTCCAAATAGTGCCTAAAGAAAGGTTTAATTTAAGACCTGGCAAGTAGGGTAGAGAGAAATTATTCTGCAAGGTTAACCATAAGGAATCGTTCCGCAAATGAATGAAGTCTAAAAAGAGCGTGTTATAAAAAAAGGGAAAGCTCAGAGTGGTTTGCTCTTCTCGGCCCCAACCTAACTTTACCCTCGTGGAATAGAGTGAACTCAGCTGAAAGATTAGGTTAACCTCGCTCAGCAAGTTAAACGAGTTGGTATACAAAGGAAGGTTATTTTTCCAAAATATTTCCCATTTGTTAGTTGAGCCGCCAGTTGATCCATTTGAGAATCTTCCCTTGTAGCCCTTTATGAGGATCACCCTAAGGTCGCTCCTGTCTAAATTATTCCTAGAGAAGAGGTCCACTTTTAAATAAGCCCCCGATGAAATGTTCCAGTCCAAATTAAACCTGGTGGTGAAAAGGAATTCTTGGCTATCATAAATCCTATCCGCATAGTCCAAAATAAGTTTAAAGCGGAGCGATTCTACTCTCCCAGAAAGTGCCGAGTAAATTCCTAACTCATTTTTTTTATCGCTAAAAGCGGTGTAGTGATTGTTGTGTAGGGCTTGGTAATCTTTATCTAAAATGCGTAAAACCACAGTTCCAAATAAATTCTCTTCAAATATTCTAATGCCCGTTACCAAGGCTGGAGAGTAAAAGAGCTTTTTATTAGAGTCGGAGTAGATGTTATCTTTATGATCCTCTTTGATCAGAGAGCTAAATTCTCCATACCATATAAAGTAAGGGTTTAAATAGTTCCACCCCCAGGTAACTCCTAAACTATTTTTCCCATAAATTTTTTCTGTTTCGGAGATGTTATCAATGATTGGGTGGTTAAACAAAGAAGCCAAAAGGCCTCCGCTCAGTTTAAGGTTGGGGAATAAATACTCCAAATAAACCCCGACAATTTTTTCCTGCAAACTATCTCCATTATCTAAAAAGAAATTATTAGGAAAGTTGGGTTCTTCGTTATAGTTATGCTTGGTTGCATGACGCAGATGTGGATAAACTGGGTCTAAGGCAGTGGTCTCAATATGATAGGCATAGCTCCCACCCCAGATGAAAAGGGTTAGGTTTTCTAGGCCTCTTGTAAAATCTGATTTAAAACTTGATTTAACCCCCAGGCCATTAAAATAAATTTCACTTTTGCTCCTGCTTAACCCCATCCGGCTCGCTGACCTAAATCCTCCACGCTCGGGCAGGAAGGTGGAGAAGGTATTATTCTTGGTGGAGAAGAGCAGGTTTTGGTTGATGTCTAAATTTAAAGCCCCGTAGTAAAGCCCCGTTTCTAAAAAAGAAAAGGCCAACCCTAGCTTAAAAAACTGGGGGAAGTTTTTTTCCAACCTATCTTTCTCCAAGAGTAGGTAATAGTCAAACCTAAAGCTATCTTTTATAACGTACCCTAAAACATCACCTCTAATTTGGGCATCTTCAATTTTGGTATTGCGGCTAAAATCCCAATTCTCTACCTGATTGTTTTTTAGCCCCAGATTATAATTCACCTTTGATTGGATGGTGTCTGCTTCCACTCTTTCTCTTTTCAGCCTATCGGCGAAATCAATGAAATAGCTCAAAAGGACGTAGTTGTCTTG
Organism: Trididemnum clinides; assembly: GCA_963675345.1. Taxonomy (NCBI): domain Eukaryota; kingdom Metazoa; phylum Chordata; class Ascidiacea; order Aplousobranchia; family Didemnidae; genus Trididemnum; species Trididemnum clinides. The sequence continues at coordinate 169,744 of CAVLYW010000127.1, forward strand.
TCCTAAAATATTTTCGATTTCATTTAGAGGAATGTCGCTATTAGCTTTTTTACTTCTGGCTAGATTTAAAAGGATTTCTTTTTCCCTTTCGCTCAAGAAGAAAAAATTATCAATGTCTCTAGGGTTTATATCCAACAAGTTCAGGGGGAATTTATAGTACACCTCTAAGCTAAGGATTTCGTCTTCCAAATTTAATAGCTCTTCCTCTTCTTGGCTTTCTATCAAGGAAGAAATGGTAATGCTAAAAGGTGGCTTAGAAGAAATATTAGAGGGAAGGTCAGTAGTGCTGCTAGTTTGGCTCCATAGGTTTTCTTGGGTCAAGAATTGGGAGAAGGTTATTAAAACTGATAGGAGTAATTTCCGTTTCATTTTTTAGAAAAAATATTTTGAAAGAAAGTAGCTCAAAACGAAGTGAGCTTTTTATTTGAGTTAGAGAAAAGGAATAAACTATTTTTAAATTTGGTGAAAGAAACCGGGTGAAGCGTCAGCTCACTTTCTGCTCTAAAAAGTTCGCTAAAAAAATTTAGGCTAAAAGTAAAGGTATGGTCATAGAGATTGTAAGCCAGCCTAATAAAAAATTTTTCTATATTAAACTGAATAAAATATAGCGGTACTAATTTCTCATCCCTCAAAGTGAGCATCAGGCCTAATTGGTTGTCCGAATAAAAATTTAGTATCAAAGAAATATGGTAATGAAAAGCAACTTCCGATAAAAAAATGGTATCAAGCTGTAGCCCTAAAAAAATAAAGGAATAAAAAAAGTTTAAGCCACTTTCTAACTGCTGCTTGGAGATGGTAGGATCTTCAGAAGTCCTCCCAGTAAGCTGGAACATATCGAACAGGTATTTTCCATAAACTCTAAGCCCAGACCAGGTAAAGTTATGGTAAGTAGAAAAGCTATTTATTTTTAGTAAGGGATAATGGTGATAAGTATAGTCCAGCTCACTAGTAAACCAAAGCCAAGGGTAGCTAATGCCTAGGTTGAAGTTATATGCCGTAAATTTAGGGTCAGAATTGGACTCAGAAAAATCAAACTCAACGCCAGTATGAAAAAAATAGTTTTGTTCGTTGGTGATGGAGGGATAGCTTAGCCGAGCCTCTAAGTGGGAGAAGCTAAAGAGAAAAATACCTATGAATAAAGCGATGAATGAAGTGAGAAATAAAGCAAGTTTTTTAAGAAATCTTTTAATAACCCTTCTAATAAAACTTATGCCAGCGACCTCCACCATAACCCTCATCTAAATTCAAATTAAAGCTCAAAATAAAAGTACTCACTACTCCCAAAACTTCCATAGTTACTGTCATAAGCAAAGGCTAGCCGGTATCGCCCCGGTATGACCAAATTGGCTTTGGTCAGGCAAAGAGAAATATTTTTGCTGGTGGCATTGGAAAGTACATCTAACCTACCATCATCGCTCGCCAAGGGCTTAGCATAAACTCGGCCCAACAAAGCATCATTAGTATCATAAAGCAGGATGCTCAAGTCCCCGCTAACGGGGTAGGTTAGGCCTATTTCTAAGTGGCTAATGTTTTTACTGATGAAAGGGTTCTCAATGTCCACGTCTAAGTACACTCCCCTAGAAAAATCATTTTCTTTTAGAGGTGTATATTTTTCACGAGTGGAAATGCTAAAGTTATCCTTGGTGAAAGCATAGCCAGTAGAAGTCTTTCTTTGTAGGGAGCTATAAGCAATAACTTCATCATACCAGTTTTTATCGTAGTAAGCCGAGTCAATAAAATCTACTCCATCGCTTAGAGCTACCACCCCCGAAGCAGTTAGGTCTAAGACCTCCCCAGCATTAATGGCCTTCTCATGCCAAGAAAAACTATTCGTAAAATCTGCATTAGAAAAAGCTAGGATATTATAAGATCCCCCCATAAAAACTTGCTCTGGAAAAGAAACCTTTTTCTTAAAGTTAAAATCACTATTCCAAAGATGCACCTCTAAGGGCAGGCTGACCGTTTCCTTAGCGGCTACTTCTAACCAAACTAAATTTTTATTGGTGTTATAAAATATTTCATTTAAAAAAATGTCGCCCCGAAATGGGCTAGGGTAATCTTGTATGGGAAGAGCATAATCTGGCACTGCCCTAGAGCTGGAAGTATTGCCGGAACCAGTAAGCCTAAGCCTATAGGATACATGGGCTACGCCTAAATTGATGGGCCAGAAACGGATCGGCCCCGAGGTCCCTCCACTAAGGGAAATTTCATCTGTTTCGTCAACTAAGTTCCTACTCCCACTAGAACTAGGGTAATGATAGAGCTTAAAAATATCTTCTTCATACTTAGCTGTAAAACTCTCGCTGCAAACTGACAATAAAAGGCCTTTACGACACACGAAGGAATAGCTTTGCGGGATGCCTATGGTTTGAGGCTCACCGTTTATCTCTTCCAAAGTGATCCTATCGAACGGCTCTAAGGTAACCTCTAAAGGAGCTATCACTCCTAAATTTGCTTCACTTGATATGAGGTTGTTGGGGTAGCCAGCCTGGGTTAAATCTATTTTCACCAAAGACTTATCGTCGTTCACCTCTTTTAGGGTCCAGCTATCGACAACCTTTTCATCTCCGTCAAGCAGCAGAATGGTCTCATCTGGCTTTAAGAACCTACCACTGGAAAATGAAGTGGTGTTGACGGTATAAACCGCACTCCCTTGGAAATCATAGCGGGCTTCGCTTCGATAGCCACTATCAAGGATCACTGCGACTGCTCCAGCAGCTAAGAACTCATTGGTAAAAGTGCCATTCAAAAAAGAGAACTCATTTTGTTTGCTGGAGCTTAAAATTTCTATTTCGTTAGTCCTAGATTCACTCACCAAAATGTAGTCAGTTATTTTTATGGGGAACTCAGAGTTGTTGTAGACTTCAATGACTTGGTTATAAAATTTACTAGCCGAAATTTCATAAAGGATTTCGCTTATGGTGAGATCACCAGTATTTGGGCTATTCCCCGTTAGCTCGTTCCCAATAGAACTAATAGGATAAAATAAGAGGATCAGAAGCAAGAGTAAGCAAATTAGCTTAGTGATAAACTTGGCAGGAGCAACCTCAGTGGGAACCTTTTTCGCCAGTAATAAAACCAATGATACCTATCTACAGACTTAAAAAGACTAATTAATAATATAACCTTTCTTGCCTATCTTTTTTAAAATCTTTTCTATTTAAATTATTAGGAATATCGAATAGCTTTTTTTCTTGTAGCATTTCTTTAATAGTTAAAAATTGTATCCGGCTATATTTATTACCAAATATATCGCTATAAGCTCCAAGTTTGATTGCCTCTTGCTTCATGTCTTTACTTGGATCATCAAAAGAAATCAAGCCTCCGAGTTCTGCTTTTTCTTTTTCTACTGTTCCTATTAAGTCCCTTACATCACTGGCTTTTAGTTTTCCGCCTTTTACCGATATTATCATTGATTTTAATTCTTTTTTCTCTCCTCCCTCTCCGCTTATTATATGATTAAAGTAAAGTCGTCCATCAATCCCACTATCACGAGTTTTTTTTAGGGTACAAAAGCCTCTTACATACTCCACCGCCCAGTTTTGAAACTGGAATGGGTCTTTCTTCCATAAAGATTTAGCTGCGTCTTCACTTGCAGGAACTCCATCTATGATATAGTCTCTGTCTTCTTTTAGATTATATCTTTCTAATAAAGTATCCCTAACCAAACGAGTAGACTCGCTATATCTATACCTATCCATTTTCTATTTTTTGTTTTACCTTTTAAAATAGTTTCTTTTCTTCCTTTTATTTTTTTTATCTCTTTTTCATGGTTATTTTCATGGGTTGAATACATAGTGGTTCCACACCCGCAAAAAGGGTCTAATACGGTCCCATTTTCAGGACAACTCGCTTCTATTATTCTATCTAACAACTTAACTGGTTTTTGGGTAGGATAGCCAATTCTTTTTCTGTCGGTGTTAGTTAAAGGGGGTATGTCATCCCACCAGTCTAAGGGAGATTTCCCTAGTGGGTTTTTTCTTGAATACTTTTTGTTATTAACTATTTTATATTTTACTTTTGCCTTTTCTTTATATCTTATTCTAACTCTATCTTTATTAAAATAGTAATTACTTTCTTTAGAATACCTTAGTATAACATCATGCTTTCTAGCAAAATCTTTTCTTGGAATTCCCCCGGTATCATAACACAAAGTAATTTCATTTCTAAAATTACTATATCCAAAAATACCATCCATAATAACTTTTATATAGTGGCTAGCAGTCGGATCACAGTGATAATAAATACTCCCCTGTAACTTTAACAATCTTCTCATTTCTAATAACCGAGAAGTCATATAAATTAAATATGCGAGCAGTTTTAGTTGGGTTACTCTTAATGCCTTTATCCAGTAATTCCAAAATTCTATAAACTCTGCAGCTATTTCATAGTCCCTCATGGTATCCTGCATACTATCAATAAGGTCTTGCTTTTCCTCGTCCATTTCCCAGCTATCACAAAAAGCCTCAACCTGTTCATCAACTGGTTCACCAACCATATTTTTGTACATAATGTTATAAGTTTTTTTAGAATTAAAAGGAGGGTCAAGATAGATTAGGTCAATGCTATTCGTAGGCATACTTTTCATTATGGTTAAATTATCACCATAGAAAAGTTTGTTATCTTGTTTATTCTGTATATTTTCCACCACCTTATAACTATGGCTTTATTCTCTCTCTAAGGCCCATAGTTCCGTCAACAAAGTCACTTTGGTTTAGTTCAAGAGAATATTTAATAAAAGAAAGTACCGGAGAAGAGACTTGAACTCTTACACCTTGCGGCACTAGATCCTAAGTCTAGCGTGTCTACCAATTCCACCACTCCGGCTTATGTTAAATTATAACCTAAAATACACTCCAGCGGAAAAAAGATTTAAAGGAAGCCCCACTTCTAAGTAAAGGCCGGAAAAATCAAAAAGATTTATCCTAAACCCACTAAAAAGAGAAATGTTGTAAAGCCCTAGCCCTAGTTGAAATAAAGTAGCAAGTTGGCCATTTTGTGTCTGCTGTAAAGCACCAAATAAATCAGAAAATAAACTACTTGTATTGCTCAAATCTGAGTTTCCTAAAGAATAAAAATTAATGTCAAAGGAGCTTCCTAAGTACCACTCAAATATCCAAAGGGGAAGATGGAAGGCTAGCCTAGTGCTATTTTGCAGCTTGCCCAATTCAATTTGATTCCCACTCTCAAGGGTTATAGTTGAGACAGAGTAGGATATTCTGTTCCCAATACTAAAAAACCTACCGAACCTTACCTCCAAGCCTAAATATAAGGGCGGTACTTTAAAGTTAGAGCTAACCCCTTCGTTACCCGAAGCAAACGAGCCGAAAGCTAAATTTTCTAAACTATACCCCAGGCCAAAACTAAACAAAAGTTTTTTATCTTCGTAAAGGTCCCCGGTAAATTCGTCTCCGAATAAATATTCCTTAGGGTTGACATTTTCTTGGTCTGCTTGATCTCCTAAGTTTCCCGTTGCTTGAGCCCTATTTAAAGACTGAACCTCACTCTGAGAAAAAATAAAACTTACTCCCAAACTGAGCATGAGTAGTAAAACTACTTTCGAAAAAAAACTAGTCAAACTAGTCAAATAACTATTCAATATTTTCCTCTCCACAGCCCATCCTTAATGCTCACAAAATTAATGTTCAAATTTAATGCTCGAAAATTTACTTAAAGATTATAACTTGTTTTATAATCTTTAAGTTTCTTTTAATTTTTTTTTAAAATAGCTTAGCAAATAATTTTTTTTCTTTGAGGGTCATAAAAACTGGATAGTGAGACCTCCGCATCGTAGCGATCGCTTAGCCACTCTATTTGATACTTCCCTTCTTTTACGTAGTCTTTATTCACGACCGCACCTTTGCCTTTTAACATTCCTATGCCTAGCGACACCTTGTATTCGGGGCTATACATGCCCGAAGTGATATGCCCGGCCAACTCTCCGTTGCGGTAAATGGGTTCAAAGTGATGGAGGTGAGGCTTGGGGTTTCTCAGCTTAAAAAAGACTATCCGCTTGTTAATACCTGATTGTTTCTGTTTCTCTAACTTCTTTCTACCTATAAAGTTCCCTTTAGATTTGAGATGAACACAAAAACCCAGTCCCGCCTCATAGGGCGTATCAATCTCGCTCATGTCATGCCCCCAGTGCAGGTAGCCTTTTTCTAAGCGTAAGGAATTCATGGCGTGATAACCAGCCATTTTTAAAGAAAACTTTTTTCCCAAGTCCCAAATAGCTTCAAAGACATGGTTGGCATACTCAGTAGGAATGTATAGCTCATAGCCCAGCTCACCCACGTAGGTTATCCGAGAAGCCCTGACCCGGGCTAAGCCGAGGTCTATTTCCCGGGAGGTAGCAAAGCGAAACTTTTCATGGCTCAAGTCGTCGCTGGTCAAACCCTGTAAGAGATCCCTAGAGTGAGGCCCCATCAGACCCAAAACGACATAGGCAGAAGTTACATCAGTTACGACCACGCTCTGCCCTTTAATCCTGTCTTTCAAGTAGAGCAAATCCCTAGTTTGTGAGGTAACGGTAGAGACCACGAGGAAGGCATCTTCTTCCAGACGAGTGATGGTAACGTCTGCCTCAATGCCCGCCCACTCATTTAAAATTTGAGTATAGACAATAGTTCCTACTGGCTTATCGATTTGGCTAGGGCAGAGGTAATTCAAAAACTTCAAAGCATCTTTCCCCTGAACCAAAAATTTTGCGAAAGAGGTCTGGTCGAAAAGGGCTACTTGATGCCTGGTTGCTTTGTGCTCTCTGACCAAGGAAGAGAACCAGTTCTGCTTTGAAAAACTATACTCGTAGTGAGGTGGGGTCAATGGTTTTTTAGTAGAATACCAGTTAGCCCTTTCCCAGCCCCCCATCTCGCCCATGCAGGCCCCTAACTTTACTAGTTTTTCGTGCAGTGGAGAGGTCCGCATTCCTCGACTGGAAGTGAGCTGCAGATAAGGATAGGGCACCTCGTAAAGCAAGCCCAAAATTTCTTTTACTCTTTCCTGCAGATAGAATTTATTTTTAGAGTGCTGAGGGACTCGGCGTACATCAATATCCTGCAGATCAACGGATATTTTTTTTCTCCCCTCTTTGCCGCCCAGCACCCAGTCAGAGAGTACTTTTCCTGCTCCTCCCGATGATTGAATACCCCGCGAGTTAAACCCACAAGCTACGAATAAATTGTGTATGCTCGGATATTGGCCAAATAGGTAATGGTTATCATAGGTAAAACTTTCGGGGGCATTGAGATAGGTGTCAATGGGAGTTCTCCTGAGAATGGGAATACGCTCTTTTAGCCTGGCAAAGATCTTTTCTAAGTGCTTCTTATCGGGGTGCAATTGCCCAAAGCTAAAGTCGGAAGGAATTTTATCTACCGACCAGGGTTTAGCTTCCCTTTCAAAAAAGCCGCATAAAAGACGATTTGCTTCATCGCCCCAGCGCATGCCACTCGCTGAGCGGACATAGGCCCTCGCGTCCAGGTCCCTTAACAAGGGTTGCAAGGGCTGTAAGGGCTGCTCGGAACCTTTGTCTGAAGTCTTTTCTGAAATTTTTCCTAGTGCTTTGATAGGTGAGGTAATGACGTAGTAGTGATGAGCCGGATAGAGGGGTAGGTTAATGCCTAAATCCTCTCCTAGCTCCCGAGACCAAATTCCGGTGGTTAGTATCACCTGCTTGACTTTAATTTCTTTTTCTTGATCACTTCCTTGTTTATCCCCAGATGAGTCTTTTTGTTTGACTAAAACCCTGTCTATCAACCCCTTCTCTCTTTTTATGCTGCTTAGCTCTGTCTTGGTGAAGAACTCAGCTCCGAATTTTTCAGCAGCTTTTTTATAGGCCAAGGTGAGCTTCTCTGGGTCCAAGAGCCGGTCTCCGGGGACGTACATAGCAGCGGCTATGCCTTTAGGGTTCAGTAAGGGCCACAGCTCCAAAGCCTGTTTAACTCCGATTAGCTCGGCATCAAAACCAAAGCTCTTGCCTTGGCTAACGTGCATTTTGAACTGCTGTAGTCGTTCTTTTTGATTGGAAATGAAAAGGGCCCCTTGCTTTTGGTAAAGAAAGGCGTCGTCGCTATCTTCTCGGAGCTCATCTAAAATCTGATTGGTAATCTTATTGAAATGAACCGCACTCTCGCTATTACGCAGCTCGGTAAGGATGCCCGCAGCATGCCAAGAAGACCCACCGGCTATTTCATTTTTCTCTATGAGCAAAACTTTGCCCCGCTTTTTCTTGGCTAAGAAATAGGCCACGCTGCAACCAATGACCCCGCCCCCAACCACCATATAGTCGCACTCCAGAGGAATATTAGGAATATTTTTCATGTTCAAACCCTTCTTTAAATTTAAGTTAGGTTTTATTTTACCCTAAATTTTAACTTTCATCAAAAAAACTAAAAATAGCATGAAAAGTTAATCTTTATTTTTAAGTATTTATTTTTATATTTTTTAGATAAAATCTTTTATGGTAAAATATTAAAAACTTAAGTTAAAAATTTAATCTGAAATTTAATTTTTGACTTCTCTGCATAGTATGAAAAAAGTTATTTATATTCTTGGTTTTTTTTATCTGCTTTTAGGTGTTTCCCAGGCTGAGGCCAGTGGTCTAAAAAAAACCCAAGTTAAGCTCGACAATAAAAAGTTTGATGTGGAAGTTGCCATTACCCCTGAAGAAAGAAATAAAGGATTAATGTTTCGAGAATACCTTTGCCCCCAGTGTGGTATGTTTTTTGTTTTCCGTTACCCTAGTCGGCTTAGCTTTTGGATGAAAAACACGCTCATACCTTTAGACATCGTTTTCATAGAAAAGCTAGAGGGGGAGTCGGAAGGTAAGGACTCAAAAACAAAAGTAATAAAGGGAAAGGTCGTCGACATGGCTACTTTAGGGCCATGCAAAAAGGACCAAGCCTGCATTCCCTATCAAACCAAAAAACCAGCCCAGTATGTCCTGGAAGTCAATGCCGGTACTTTCACTAACGTGATCGGCAAGACCATAAAAATTAAAAATTATAAGTAAGAAAGTTATAAAAAAATGTCAAAGAGAAATAATAAACTTTTTATCGCCATTTCTTCTCGGGCCCTTTTTGATTTAGAAGAAGAAAATGAAATCTTTAAAAAAGAGGGGGTTGAGGCTTATCGTAAGTATCAAATTAAAAAAGAAACTAAGCTGCTCAATAAGAGCGGGGCTTTTTACTTCGTGGAGGCCTTGCTTAGACTAAACCAATCTCTAGCAGAAGAAGAAAAGATAATAGAGGTAATGGTCATTTCCAAAAATAGCTTTGAAATGGGCATTCGCATTTTTAACTCCATTGAAAAGTATGAGCTACCCATCACTCGCTCGGCTTACCTAAGTGGAGAGTCAGTGGTAAAATATTTGTCTGCTTTCGATTGCGATTTGTTTTTATCAAAAGATGCCCATGACGTAAAGGAGGCCATTAACCAGGGCTTTGCGGCGGCGCGGATTTACGACTACAAACAGAGCTTTACCGAAGATAAAGAGAACGATGAGATCAGAATAGCCTTTGATGGCGATGCGGTGATTTTCTCTCAGGAAGCGGAGGACATTTATAAAGATCAAGGCATAGAAGCTTTTCTCAAGCACGAAGAGGATAACGCTCGCAACCCCCTGCCAGAAGGGCCTTTTGCTAAATTTCTAAAGACCTTGGTGCTAATTCAAAAAGATTTCGCTGATAAAAATTTAAAGATAAACATAAAAACGGCCTTGGTAACAGCTCGTAATAGCCCCGCTCATCAAAGAGTCATCCGTACTCTAAGGGCTTGGGGGATTAGAATGGATAATGCCTTTTTTTTAGGAGGCATGCCTAAGGAGAAAGTTTTAAAAATTTTTAACCCGCATATTTATTTTGATGACCAAAAAAAGCACCTCAAGTCAGTGAGTAAAAATTCTCCTTCAGGTGAAGTTCCTCACAAAAAAAGTAATTAACTTTAGTTTGAGCCTATTCTCGACTGATTATTCCCGACCGATTATTCACGACTGATCGGTGCTAATCAACCACCTGCTAATCACTCATAAAGCGGGTGATACTTTTTTAGGGTTTGTTCTAAATCTTTATTGACTAAGTGCGTGTATTTCTCGGTGGTGCTGATGCTTTCATGCCCGAGTAGTTGCTGCAGGGTGCGGATCTCTGCTCCTTGCCGCAGGAGGTGAGTGGCATACATATGACGAAAACTATGGGGCGAAAAACCATCTCCCCAGCCGGCTTTTTTGGTAAAAGATTTTATGATTTTCCATATGCTAATCCGAGACAACTTTTCTCCTCGGCTATTGAGAAAAAAATAACTATTTAAAAAAGAATTATTTTTAAAGGAATTAGCTGCTTTTAATTTCGGCTTTAAAAAAAGTGGGCGAACATAGTGCAGGTAAATTTCAATTTTTTCTATCAAGCTGGGGTGGGGAGGAACTTTCCTGCTTTTATTTCCCTTGCCATCTAGGGTGATGAAATCTTTTTCTTCTCTTACGCTCTGCAGGGTCAGGTTGCTTAGCTCACTCACCCGGGCCCCCATCCCATAAAGCATGCTGAGGATTAAAAAATCACGGTAGAGTTTTTTCCTCTTATTTTTGTTTTTACTGTTTTTGCTAAGGTCGCTTCCAGCTTGCTCCCAGTCAAGCCCGTTGCTGGTCTCATATTCGCTTAGGGCCTCTTTGACCCTTTCTATGTCGACCAGCTCTGGAAAAAAAGACTGGGTTTTTTTAATGATTAGCTCATCTAAAAAAGGAAATTCTAAATTCATTTCTCGAGCATAAAATTTTAAAAAAAGTTTAATGGAAACTATTTTTCTTTCCTTGGTGGTTTCTTTTATGGGGTATTCTTTTTGCTTGTATAAAAAAGTTAGAGCGTTGACATAGCCGTAAATTATTTCTATATTTATATGACTTAGCCCCCTCATTGCTCTTTTAGAAATCTTTTCATTGATAAAGCCGAGGAAGTGAGTTATATCCTGCTGGTAGGCCTGGATGGTCAGTGGGCTTAACCCTCTTTCATAAAGCAAGTGTTTTTCGTATAAGGCCAACCATTCACTTAGGTCAATGGGATCAATTTTTGGGTCAATTTTTTCTTCTTTTGCTCGTTCGTCTTTTATTTTGGGCATAGCCTTGCTATCCTTGCGTTATTTCCTTTATTTTAAAGAACCTAAAAGAGTTCCTTTAAAAGAGTTGCTTTAAATCCAGGGGGATGTCCTGATAAAAAATATAAAAATAAAGGTAATTACCGATCTTGGCAATGGTTTGATTTTTTTCTAACCGCTGATCTTCTTGGGCTAACATTTCTTTCAAGCCTAAGTAGACCAGGAATATTCCTGCTTTAGCCTCTACGATGATCGCTTTCCCATAGCCTCGGACTTCCCCTCTATAAACTACTTTCCCCTTAGTCCCTACCCTAACCCTGCTATCCCCGATCCTCCGTTTTTTCGAGGGCTGGTTTGTCGGCTCATTTATCTCGATGATTAGCCCCTCCTGCTCTATCTTGTAGCTGCTCTTTTTGATCAGCTTGGGGCTTAGGGGCAGGCTAACTCCTTTTAGGGTTTCTATGGCCTCGGAGGAAATGACTTTATTATCAAATATATTTTTATTTAATTTTTTCCCCCTAAGTTGAGAGGCAAGGTGAGATGTAAGTTCAGAGGGGTCTTGGTTTAGCTTATCCGTGATCAGCTGTATTTTTTTGATGTTGGAAATATTAGAAAAAAAGTTATTAATAAACCCCAGGCCTTGGGGGAAAGGGATTTTTATTCTCTTGCCATAAAAAAGCTTCTTTGATAAAAGAGTGGGGTTTTCTTCAATTATATTTTTTATGGTGGTTTGGTATAACTTGGCAATCTGATAAAGGTTATCCCCCTTCTCGATGTAATGAAAAAAGTACGAGGGTATTTTAATTATAGTATTGGGATGAAGTGGTTTTTTTTTATTTAGCTCGTATAGCTCAGCAAAGTTAAGCTGATAACGATTAGCTATTTTGCTGTAATTATCCCCAGCTTTGACGTAGTAGAGCAGTTCATCATCACTTGCCTCGGCATGCAGATGAAATGCAGTAAAAAAAAATAACAAGAATGAATAAATAGGGAATGAATAAATAAATTTATAAAATTTTAAATTTTTCATTGAGGGTTATATTAAATAATCGGATAACTTAAAGAAATATATATTTAAGAAAAATTTAGTGGGTAGGGTTGAGCCTTACGATAAAAGTTATTAGAAAATTGCGGTCGCATATAGCTTATCGAAAAAAGTTGAGATGCTTTAAAGTTGAGAAAAGATACTCATGTTTTTTAATTTTTTTTCTCGGTTTAGTTTTTCTTTGTTCATTTTTTGGCTTGACCCAAAAAACGAACCAAAAAAGGTCAAGTCGCTACATAATTTTTGAAAAAATAGGTTTGGCTTTTTTTAACTTTATAGCAGTGTAAATTTTTTCAATAAATTACGACGCGACAGGGGAAATCGCTTTACTCATAATCCTTGAGTAACTTCCACGCATCACTGCTTTAATAAGACCACGCCAACGACTATCATGAGACAGGCCAAGAGGTGAAAAGGGGTTACTTTCTCTTTAAAGAAAACTACACCATAGATCACGGCAAAAATTATCCCCACTTCTCGTAGAGCAATGGTGGAAGAGATCGAAGACCGAGTAACCGCCCACATGACGAGCATATAGGCTGCTGCCGACATAAACCCAGCCATTGCCCAAGAAAGAAAGTGCTTTTTGAAGCCACTGAAGAACTCTCTTTTCCTATACAGGATACTTCCCAGTAGGGTTATGCTGCCGCTACCAAAAAGGCTCAACCCGATGAAGCTAAATACATCGCCGCTTTTGAGTACCCCGGTGGCATCGGTTAGAGTATAGCTGCTAATAAAAAAAGTTGTGATGAGGATTAAAGCGAAAGCCTTGCTTTTAGAAGGAGCAGCACCAGAACGGGGTTTAGCTAATCCAGATTGGGGCGACCTACTCAACCGACTCATTCCCAAGCTCATCACTCCTAATGAAATGAGCAAAATACCGAACGGCTTTGCGGGGGTGATGGGATCGTTTAGATAAGTGATAGCTATGATGGAAACGATGAGAGGGGCTAAGCCCCGGGCTATGGGGTAGACCAGGGATAGATCTGAGAATCTATAGGACTGGGCCAAGAATAGATTATAGCCGCTATGAAACAAAATGGAAAGCAAAAGCAGGTGCCCTACTTCTTTTAAGAACGTTCCTGCTGTATCCCCAGAGGCACCCCCAGAGGAAAAAATTGTTGGGATAACTGCTGGAAAAATCTCTGTACTAAGCACCATGCTAAGTCCCATTAGCCCCTGAAAAAACATCACTCCGCCCATAGCGGATATTTTGTCTTGGTGGTATTTAACGATGAGGTTCCAGGAAGCGTGCAGCAGCCCAGCCAAGATAACCACGATAAAGACCAAGGATTCCATAAGGTTATTCTACTATGCTTTATTTTAACTTCTCTTTTTTGGCTTGACCCAAAAAATGAACCAAAAAAGGTCCTTGCTGTATAGCAAAGCACCCTCCAGCCTGCTACGTAATTTATTGAAAAAATAGATTCAGATTTTGCTTAATTTTTTAGCCACATATATTTTTTCAATAAATTACGACGCAACCATTGAGAGGTTTGGTTTTTCTTAGCTTAGCTGATATTAGATTAATTTTTAAGTCAAGATAAAAAATAGTTAAAGCTGAAAGATAAAATACCTTCTTTTTTATGTTAGAATATTTAAAGCAAGTTGGATTAATTATAAATAAAACATGAATAAAAATATCATTTTACACTTAGGTTTGGGTTCTTTCCACCGGGCCCATCAAGCCGTTTATTTACAAAAACTTAACGATAGAGATAAAGGAAAAGAAAATGAGTGGCAGTTAGTCAGTGGTAACATTCGTCCTGAAAATGCTGAGCAGATCAAATTGCTAAAAGAGGCTAAGGGCTGCTATGTGGTTCATACCATAAACCCAAAGGGAGAGAGTAGGCTTAATGAAATAACTTCTATTAAAGAAGTGATAGAATATGAAGCGGGGCTATCCCCTCTCATCGCTGTCGGCTCCCAAGTAGAAACTAAGATAATTTCTTTTACGGTTACCGAAGCTGGTTATTACCTAGATGATAAAACCACTCTGCTAAAAGATGCCCCGGACATTGAGCATGATTTAGCCTTGGCGAATGATAGGGACGAGCATAGAAGTGGCAAGACAAGCAATAAGACGATTTATGGGTTGATCCGAGCGATTTTAAAGCAAAGGAAGGCCGAATTAACCGACAAGGGGGATAATGGTAAGGTTACTCTGCTTAACTGCGACAACTTAAGGGATAATGGTAAGAAATTTAGAACAGGGTTTATTCAGTTCTTAGAAGCGTCGAATAGCGGTCATTTACTGGACTGGTTTGAAGCGAACTGCTCTTGCCCCAACGCCATGGTGGATAGGATAACCCCCAGGCCTACGAAAGAGATCGTTCAGCAGATAGAGGCCGCTTTAAATAGAAGTGAACCTAATGGAATTTTAGCTGAAGAGTTCATAGAGTGGGTGATAGAGGAAGACTTTGTCAATGGTCGGCCGCAGTGGGAAAAGGTAGGCGTGAAAATGGTCCAGGACGTTCATTCTTATGAAGAAGCAAAAATACGTATACTAAACGCCACTCATAGTTTAATCGCTTGGGCTGGGGCCTTGGTGGGCTATGACTACATTCACGAGGGCATTTTAGATCCGAGGATTAAAAAGCTATGCTTTGATTATATCACCAATGATGTCATCCCTCTGCTCAGTCCCAGTCCCATTGACTTAGAAAATTATCGAGATGTCGTTCTCAGTAGGTTTTCTAATCGGGCTATCTTAGACACCAACCAAAGGGTGGCCATGGATGGGTTCTCTAAAATACCCGGCTTTGTTGTCCCTACCATTGCAGAGAGGTTAAAATTAAAGCAGTCCATTGAAGACGTCATCGTGATACCTAGTTTGTTTTTACTTTTCTTGTTACAAAGAAGTAGGAATAAAATTAAATTTGACTATGAAGACCAGGCCATGGAGGAAGGATTCGTCAACCAAGTCTGTATTGCTGAGGACAGTGTTGCTGAGTTTTGTAAAAACAAGCAACTATGGGGGAGCCTATCGTACGAACAAAGAGATCAGCAAAGGGAAGAGCAAAGCCAGGGAGACATTATCCCCAGTATGAGACGAGCCCTTAGCAGGATAAAAGAAATATTTACTGAAATTAAAGTGGACTGATAAATAAACGAGTGTAAAAAATGAATAACATGCACATGCGACTTCGAAATAAACATACCCTTATCACTGGGGGAGGTAGTGGGATAGGCCTGGCTACGACGGAAATCTTTGCTGAAGCCGGGGCTAAGTGTAGCGTCTGTGATCTAAGGGAAGAAGATCACTCTGGGTTAGCTCCATTAAAGAAATTAATGAAAAAGTTTCCAGGCCAAATCACTTATTTGAAAACAGACATTACCAATGATGGAGAGGTGGATCACTTCATCGAACAAGCTCAGAAAAACTTTGGCCCCATAACCACCTTGTTTAATAATGCAGCCATTTTTGATATGGCCCCTCTTTTGGAAAGCCACCAGGAGATGTATGATAAGTTGTTCGACGTCAATGTTAAGGGGATGTTTTTCTTGATGCAGAAGGTTTTATCTGCCATGGTTAAGAGCAAAACCCAGGGTGGGTCTATCATCAATTTATCCTCTCAGGCTGGCAGGAGGGGAGAGGCCCTGGTTTCTCATTACTGTGCCACTAAGGCGGCGGTGATTAGTTATACTCAGAGCGCAGCCCTAGCCATGGCTCATCATAAAATTAGGGTCAATGCCCTGGCCCCCGGGGTTATCAATACGCCTATGTGGCAAGGGGTGGACGAACTATTTTCTAAGTATGAAAAACTCAAAGTAGGTGAAAAAAAAATCCAAGTAGGTAAAGCCGTTCCTTTGGGGTATATGGGGCAACCAAGAGAAGTCGCCCAGCTAGCTTTATTTTTGGCCAGCGACGAATCATCTTACATCACTGGACAAACCATAAACGTGGATGGCGGGAATGTTTTAAGCTAGGTAGTTAAGTAAGGTTTGTAAAGTTAAGGGTATTAAATAAGTTTAAGATAGGCTGAGATAACGAAGGGTTATTTTACTTTGATGATTTTACCTTGATAATCTTACCTTGGGCATCAAAGAAATGCATTTTCTCTAAAATAAAGCGAACCCTTAATTTTTTTTCTTTATTGAGCCTTTCACTAGTCCTAAGAACAAACTCTTGGTCGTTGTCCGTCTTTAAATAAACCAAAGTCTCTGTGCCCAAATTCTCTATTAAGATCACCTTAGTTTCGATACTGTCTTTACTCTTTTTTTTATCAATTTCCACCATATCTGGCCTAAAGCCAATTTTGACCGCTGCTGCTTCTAAGGCTTTATTTTTTTTGCTCAAAAAAGTAGAGATGCTTTTCCTTAAAACCTGGGGAAGATTCTCTATTTCAATGAGGTTCATTTTGGGGGTGCCGATAAACTGAGCTACAAACTCATCGGCTGGGCTATCGTAAAGCTCTAAGGGCGTGCCCACTTGTTCAACTTTTCCATGGTTTAAAATGACCACCCTATCAGCCAAAGTCATAGCCTCTACTTGGTCATGGGTAACATAAATGGTGGTTACTTTTAAATTCTTGTGCAGCTTGGCGATCTCTATCCGGGTTTGACTTCTAAGAGCGGCATCTAAATTGGATAATGGCTCATCAAATAAAAACAGCTTGGGCTGCCTTACTATTGCCCTACCGATGGCTACTCTCTGTCTCTGCCCTCCAGATAGCTCCTTAGGTTTCCTTTTCAGATAAGGTAGCAGGTTTAATACTTTAGCTGCTTGTAATACTTTTTCTTCAATTTTTTTTTTAGGAACTTTAGCCAACCTAAGAGAAAACCCCATATTCTCGGCTACGCTCATATGAGGGTAAAGGGCATAGCTTTGAAAGACCATGGCCAGGTCCCTTTTGGAAGGAGGAACATCAGTTATATCTTCTCCCATTAGGGAAATGCTCCCCGAGTCAACTTTCTCCAATCCAGCGATGAGCCGGAGCAAGGTAGATTTTCCACATCCGGAAGGTCCCACGAAGACGATAAACTCTTCTGGTTTAATGTCTAAGGAAAAGTTTTTAATGGCTTCAAAAGTATCAAATTTTTTTCCAACTTGGTTTAAACTTAAAAAATTCATATTTTACCTCAATTTAATTTATTTTACAGCTTTTATTTCACAGCACCGAAAGTAAGCCCTTTTACCAGTTGTTTTTGGGTCATCCAGCCAAAAACTATTATGGGGGCTATGGCTAATAAGGAAACGGCAGAAAGTTTAGCCCAAAATAGACCTTCGGGGCTGGAGTAGGAAGCGATCAGTGCTGCTAAAGTCCCGGCCTTAGCCGCGGTTAGGTTTAAAGACCAAAAGGCTTCATTCCAACTCAACACTAAACATAAAAGGGAGGTAGAGCTAATTCCTCCTAAGGACAAGGGCAAGAGCACATAAAAAAATTCTTCCCAAACTTTTGCTCCATCAATCCGGACTGCCTCTAGGATTTCATGAGGAATTTCTTTGAAATAGCTATAAAGCATCCACACCATGATCGGTAAATTACTCAGCATGAAAATGATGGTTATCCCCAACCTAGTGTCCAATAACTCTAACCTCTGGGAGATGACGTAAATGGGGAGCAAGGCCCCCACCGCGGGCATCATTTTAGTGGAGAGCATCCACATTAAAATCCCCCGAGTGGCCTTACTTTTAAAGTAGGCCATGGAGTAAGCCGCGGGTATGGCGATGATTAGTCCGATTAAAGTAGAGGCCACGCTAGTTATAACCGAGTTAATAGCGAATAAAGAGTAATCACTCCGGCTTTCTACTATACGAAAATTCTCTAAGGTTGGTTCAAAGAAAAAAAGGGGAGGAACGGATATGGACTGGAGCTCGGTCTTAAAGGCAGTCAAACCAAGCCAGAGCAAAGGGAAGGAAATTACTAAAGCGATGAGCCAGAATATTATTGTTTTGATTATTTTTTTTGCCACTTTTAATTACTCCAAGGTTGAGTTAAGGTTAGTCCAAATTTTTTCCAATGATTCTAATCAAAAAATAGCCACGATGTTAGCAAAAATAATAGCAAACACAGCCCCCGAAGAAGCGGCCCCCACGTCGAAATTAAGCAGTGCCTCTTTATAGATCATGAAAGCTAAGTTCATGCTAGCCGTTCCGGGGCCTCCAGCCGTAGTGGTGAAAATTTCGGCAAAGACGCTGATTAAAAAAATAATTTCTATCATTATTACGATGGATATGGGCCGGGCTAGGTGTTTGATGTAGAGGAACCTCACCTTTTGGAAATAGTTGGCCCCATCAATTTCGGAGGCCTCTAACTGCTCTTTGTCCATGGATTGTAGGGATGTAGTGAAGATCAAGGTCGCGAACGGTAGCCATTGCCAGGCTATCATGATCACGATGGAGAATAAGGGCAGGTTAGTCAACCAATCAACGGGTTCAAATCCAAAAAAAATAGCCACCTGAGCTAAGAACCCGTAAATGGGATTCATCATCATGTGCTTCCAAAGCAAAGCATTGACCGTGGGCATAACAAAAAACGGGGCTATTAGTAAGAGTCTAACGATTGGTTTACCAAAAAAGTTTTGCTCTAATAATAAAGCCAGCAAGATACCACCCACCACGGAGATTAAAACCACTCCCCCTAAGAGTAAAATTGTGTTAAAGATCGATGTGAAAAAAGATGGGTCTGTGATAAAAAATTCATAGTTTAGCCAACCAGCAAAACCAGTCCTTTCCGGTTGCAGCAAGTTAAACCGAATGAAAGAGAAATATATGGTCATAGCCAGGGGGACTATCATCCATAAAAGGAGAGAAGCCACCGCGGGGGATAAGAGTAGTCGGGGTAAGAACCTGCTTTGATTAGACATACAAAAAGGATTAATTATAATTAATTTTTAGGCAAACTGCCAAGTTGTTGAAATAATAAGCTAATTTGAGTTTGTTAAAGTTAAGTGTTAAAGTTAAGGGTCAAGCTAGCTAAATATAGCATAACCCGACCCTTTGTATTTATATGTTAAAAAAAATGGGAAAAAACAAATAGAGATTCAATCTAAATCATTCAGCTAGTTTTTAATAATAACCAGCCCTTCTCATTTCCCTGTCCGCAGCCCTTTGACTATTTTTAAGAGCCTGATCAACTGAGATTTGCCCAGCCAGGGCGGCACTCATTTGTTGTCCTACGGCAATGCCGATGGCTTGGAACTCTGGTATAGCAGCAAACTGTACCCCAACATAAGGTGATTTCCTTAAAGTGCTATCATTAGGGTTAGCGCTGTTGATAGCCTCAAGCTCAGCTTTAGCAAATTTAGCTGCTCTTTGGAAGTTCCTGTTGGCATAAGTGCTTTTCCTAGTTCCAGTGGGCACAGATCCCCAACCATTGTTCTTAGCTACTAACTTGATGTAATCTTTAGAAGTAGCCCATTCAATGAACTTCAAAGCCTCATTAGCTTTTTTTGTACCATTAGGAATGGCTAGGGCCCAGGCCCATAACCAGTTGGCTCCCTTTTTAGTAACCTTAGTAGGAGCTTGAGCGAAAGCCACTTGATTGGCTACCTTGCTCTGCTTAGGGTCGCTAATGAAAGAGGCCGCTATGGTAGCATCAATCCACATACCGCATTTTCCTTCGTTGTACAACGCTAAAATTTCATTAAAGCTATTAGACGAAGATCCGGGAGGGCCGTAATTGTTGAGTAGGTTGATATAGAAATTAATGGCCTCTCTCCATTCTTTACTATCGATGGTAGGCCTCCAGTTTAGGTCAAACCATTGTCCACCAAAAGTGTTCACCAAGGTGGTCAAGAACGCCATGTTGTCTCCCCAACCAGGTTTGCCTCTTAGACAAATGCCATAGACCCCTTGAGATGGGTTATGGATCTTCCTCGCTAGTTCTTCTACTAAATCCCAGCTAGGGTTGTTCGGCACCCTTATGCCGGCTTTCTGAGCTAAGTCTTTTCTGTACATTAGCATAGAGCTTTCTCCATAAAAAGGAGCTGCGTATAGCTTTCCTTTTACCGAAAGCCCGTCTCTCATAGCTGGTAAAAGGTCGTTAACGTCATACTTACGATTCATTTTAAGCTCACGAAGCCAGCCCTTTTCACCCCAGATAGGAGTCTCATACATACCGATGGTCATGACGTCGAACTGCCCACCTTTAGTGGTGATGTCCGTCGTTACCCTCTGACGTAGTACTCCCTCTTCCAAAGTTACCCATTTAACCTTTATCCCAGGATTAGCCCTTTCAAAGTCTTTGGTTAATTTCTGCATTTCTATCATATGCCCGTTATTAACCGTAGCTACTACTATTTCAGTAGCGGCCATTAAAGTGCTAAACGAAAAAAAAGTTAAGAATAACAAAATTTTTGTTATTAGTTTAATTTTCATCTTTCCTCCAAGAAATATAATTAATAATTTGTAAAGCCGGTGAATACCTCATCAATAACCATCACTTGAAGACATTAGCAACAAGATCAAACCTAGAAAGGTCAAACTCGGCCTTAGGAAATTATGTCAGATAATTATATTAAAATATATTTTACCAAGGGTTAAAAAAAAACTAAAACTATCAATTATTTAAATAATTTTTAATTTTTTTTATATTTTTTTATATTTTTTTATATTTTTTTATATTTTTTTAATAAAAAAAATATAAAAATTTTAAAAAAAGTGATTTATGTTGAAAATATATTAAAAAGCACGGTTAAGTTTTAGCTAAATGTTGAAATTGATTGATGGGAGTAAGATATGTGCATGACATTGCAGGTATGCTGAGGCTATGCTGGGCACTCACTGCGCTGGTTAATCACTACGTCAGGTACTCTTAACTACCCATGCTCCAACTTAAGTAAGGGTAGGTCTAAAGGTTATGGATTGAGCATCGGGGGTTATTGATGATTCTCTGACTTCTTGCTCTTTTCTCTAAGCATAGCCAGTAAAAGGGATAATATCACCGACACGATGACGTCCATTAGCGGGGTGGCGTGGGGAAGCCAAAGTTCCACAGGATGACCAGCACCAACCAAATTGACCAGCGACCATCCACATACTTTTTAAAGTCCATTTAAAAAAGTGTTTAAAGAAAGGGTTAAAAGCGAAGTTTAGTTCACCCGCAGTATTTACCCAAAGTAGTCTGGCTCTTGCCCCGGCTTCCACTTAATGTTACAGCCTATGCTGGGCTTTTGTTGAG